>JAWMAG010000031.1:10262500-10325000 GCA_037013455.1 Ceratitis rosa
GACGACTACTCTTGTTAAGGCACGTACATATGTATATATATATGTATATATATATATAAGTTTGTAGATGACAGCGAGTATTTATGTTAGATAAAGTTTTATGGGCAACTAAGTACATATATACATCACTATATATACCCATATAGAGCTGACTCTATAACTGCTGAACGTGTTTCGATCGAATTTCTGTGATATTATTTTATCCTTAAGACAAACTTTAATCCGAAGTTTCTTGGAAAATCTATATTTATAATCTGATCCTCCTAAAATTGGAAGCTGATAACGTCTATGTGCTGCAATTAATTGAATAATACGAGTACAACAATAGATTACATGGCTGATGTTGGCGCAGTGGTAGAACACTCGCCTGTTAAGTCAGGATCCCTTGGTTCGATCCCTGTCATAAGAAATCTGTTGAGGAGATGTGGTGATCTCCGAAACAGCTGTCACCTCTACCATTTTTATTTGTTGTATAACAAAAGAATTTTATATTCATACAAGCAAACCACTAAAAACTTATAATATATAAATAATTGTTAATAATTCTGCAACCGTTATTAGACTAAAAATTTTCGTTAATCTTTAGAAATCAATTTAAACTCGACCCTCAGCATTATGTCCCCTCTACAAAGGAGTGGGATAGGAGTGGAGTGAACAAACACACAGAGAAAGTATCTATACGAACTTATCCAAATTATTTTTATTAAAAATTAATTTTTAATGAAAAACAAAAATTATTAAATTTAATAAAAGAAATAAAACTTATTTTATTTTATAAAAAGTTATTTTCCCTTTTTAAAAATTTAATGAAAAAAGATAATTAATTATGGGTTGTTTATCTGTGCGCGTAAGAGATACTTAAATTTTTTATTTGATGGAATTTTAAATTAAAAAAAAATGAATTAAAATTCGTTATTTACGTAATTTTAGATTAGATACCAATATCGCGAAGATTACTGCAATTAAAGAATAATTTTTAGCAAAGATTTTTTCAAATCTTTAAACTTTCTCTTAATATATCATCTAAGATTGTTAAAGAATATTTCTATTAGTGAGGTTAACACTCCTACTTCACGACAAACTTGCCATGGATTCCAGGATTAATATGAATGAGCGAGATAATAAAACATTTTCTATGCGGATGCAAGATTTTTTAAATTAAATGATTCACAACTGTCGGTATCGGCTTTCCTGACAATGTTTTAGAAGTTACACACAAAAAAACTAAACAATTTTAGAAAATGCAGAGAGGACATGTTAGTATGAGGGAACTTTAGTCCTGGTGGTTTTACAATGGTCTTCCCCAAAGACCTAAGATATCTGTTATACTTAACTAATCCTTCAATAAAGTTTTAAAAATATTTGAATCGATTTAATAGAAAAAATTGTGAAAAAATACATATTTACTCCCATTTTATGCGTTTCAAGTTTAGGCTACTACTAGGTAGCTACGTCTTACATATTTATATATACCAGTTAGTATCATGTAATGTCAGATGGACGGTTAATTTAATTTCAGAAAAGTAGCCTCCGTTAAGACTTGGAACTTATTCTAATCCTTTAAACAACAAAGCTCCTCAGTATTCAAGACAAGAGGCTGCCTCCCCACACCTCAAGCATGTATACCTATATCTGCTTATAATGCTTATTATTTTCGTATGTGTTGTTAGTAGGATGTTCCTTGCTTCGTTGCCATTACAAATGCTTTTCGGTCTTGTAGGTCCTTAAGTCATTCCATCCTATTCTGAGCTATCTTCCAGCTCTTTTGGGAAATTCTATAGTACAAACTCGTCAGAGCATTTGATATTTTCTGCCCCGCTTCAGTCGCCAGACGGATGCTCTTGTAGTCTGGAACCAAATATATAAGCAATCGCTTCCCTGCAGATTCATTTATTATTCTCCTCCCCTTAAGTGTAATTTCTCACGAATACTCGTATGCTGCGCTTGTACACTACATGGATGAGTTGGAGTAAATATTTTAAGCTCCATTTAAGAGTCGCATATACCAGATTTTTCAAAGTGATATTACATTTTTAAGGGTGTAAATAATTAAAAAATAAAAAATAAAAAAATAATAATATTAATTAAAACTGTTTGAATCGGGTCAGAGCTGAGTTGAATTTATTCAACCATGTCCGTCTGCCATCTGTTGGTCTGTTTCTTCACAAACTAGTCTCTTAGTTTTAGAGATATTTAGAGATATTTCAATTAAACTTTGTACACAGATGGTCGGAACCAACCAAAGGTGACCACGTAGCATATACACGACCGATTTTTCAGATTTGAGATTTTGGCTCACATATTAATATATATATATTATATTATATTTAAACCGTATGTAAGAGCACAAATTTGTTATTCTGCCGAAAATGATCAAAGTCGGACGACTTTAGCTTATAGCTTCCATACAACCGATTTGGTTTAGGGTCAAAAATACGTAAAAATCTAGAAGCATGAGATTTAGTATCCCACACATACATATATACAAAATAAACATTGCCACCGAAAATCATCGAAATCAAAAAATAAAAGTCAACTATTGGCGACTTTATGAAAAATTTTGTTCTTAACAATAGGATTATTTAGATTTTCTTGCTATTAGCTTCGATAAAAAATTTAGGACATTTTCTGCAAGCTTTCGCATAACAGTACATCAAATTTTTATAAACTTTGTGCTTTTGATTTTAGTGTTTTATTATAAAGTGATACAGAAGCTTTGACAAATCGAGGACCAACTGGGAAAAATTAGCTTTCTTCATGTTTATTTATTTTTTATTTTAATAAAATAATATTTTCGTCAAATGATGTTGTCTGGGGGACTTACTAAAGTCAAAAATATTTGGATTTAATATTGCAGTTCTATAAATTTGTTTATTTGATTATACTAAAATCAAACATTAAGAAAACAAGGATTTTTTTCAATATGTTTTTATAAATATAATAAACAACCTAAACAGCTTCCATGAAATTTAGTGTAAGCTTATATTTTCCAATCCCATTGAGTTCCAGCCGCAACCCATACACACACAATGGCATTTATTTGTATTTATTTACGAATATTTCACTTTGTTTGTCTTCATTCTTCTCATTTGAGTGACTGGTGCATTTGATTTAACATACATATTTTGCATATAACAGTATATAAGAGGCTAAGCATAACATTATGTGTGTTCAAAAGACATATAAATATCTATCTATATAAGCATAAAAGCTAAGTAGATATGCACTAAGTAAATAAATAGACATTTGAAGTGGCAAACAAGTTTTTCTGGAAAATTGCAAAGTGAATCTAAATATTGCGAACGAAATGCGGCTGCTGTTTACAACATAATATATGCAAGTGGAACGTGTTCTTTTGTGCTAAAAGGCGACACTTAATGCAACAGTTTACTTGACATACCAGTGTATTAATGTATATACGAGTATATATCACATATGCGGTATGTACAGTGTCAACCACATGCCAATATTTCAGTGATTTCATTTTGCACAATTTACATTGTATTGATTTTTGTTTTATTATTGTAATAATTAGATCAGTACAAAGTAAATATTTAAAGTTACTTATACGTGATGCTGTTGCTGCACTGCTGTTTGACGTACATACGAGTATGTACATATAAGCTTGTATAGTTGTAAGCATGCAAACATCAATTGTAACTGTTAAGACACACATGCGCTCTGCGTGCTATGAGCTAAAATGAGCGACTGACGTAAGACATACAAATATGTCACTCGAAAAGCGGTGAAATTGTCGCAGAACTGGAATGATGTGGAGACAAGTGTTTTGTTGTTTTAAATTCATTTAATTTTCGATTTTTTTCTATCATAGCGCCTAGAACGTGTTTACACACATGCTCGTGTTAGTGTCAAATGCTTGAGGCGAGCGTGCCAATGGCGGGTAATTTAAAGCTTTTAATTTGATTCACTTTTTTTCTATTCTAAAAATTAGCTTTTTTCTATTATTTCGCACAGTTTTAAATCCGCATATATATATGTGTGTGTTTGTGTCACCTGATTTTGCACTAATTTGATTATTTCAATGCGCACCGCATTTGCTTGAGCTTGGCCTGAATTCCAAAAATTATTTCGAATATCTTCAACTTGTTCAATATTCAGCGCCAAACGTTTTTCTGTTGGGCTTCAGAAGTAGGAATGGGCAAAAGTTAATTGAAATTGCATACATATAAGGGTAAATAAAACTGGTGAAATTACTCTTAATGTTTCTAATGTTTTCGAAAGTAATTTTAGCGATGACTACTTGAAAGTCTAATGGTAATTTGAATCTCAGATATGAGGTTTCGGGGTTAAATTATTTTTTAAAATTATACCTTGAATGAATTTAGCAGTCTGAAGTAAAAATACTCAGAACTTTTAAGTTGCCGTCAGTGGTAATTTGGGCTTCTGTGAGCTGTGGGTTTCTTATTCTTCTTCTTTATTAGCCTAGGCACGCATAATGCCTATAAATAACCAGGTCCTTCTCCAACTGATTCTTCCAGCGGTGTGAAGGTCTTCCTTGCCGTCCGCTTCCACTAACACGTACAGCATGATGAGGAATTAATAGAGCTCGGAATTTGTTCGTCTACTCAAGTAGATGGAATTATCTACGATTTCAAAATTGTGACTGACAAAAGTGACCTGGGAACCGAGTCATAAATGCATTGATAGTTTATTTGATGGGATATTTCAATACCGTCCACGCCCACTACCAGAGCCACTTGCTCGGCTTCTCTTTCCAGTCTAAAGAAAGTAGAACTTTCGTACAGAGCCTTGCAAGTTCCTATAGAAAGCTGTATCTTCTTCTATATATATAGCTCGTGTCCATCGGTCTTCTTCTTCACCGCTTACGCGAATATAGCTGAGTTAACGACATTGCGTCTTTCAGTCATTCTTTTCGCAGTTTGGCGCCAATTGGATATAACAAGTACAACTTGGTCCTTCTCTACTTGCTCTCTCCAACGAAGTCTAGGTCTTCCTCATCCTCTGCTTCCACCGGCGGGTGGAACTGGAAGTTGGAGTATTCTTATCCTTACGGTCCACATTACCTAGCCAGCGTTTCTTCTTGTTGTTATGTGCTATGCCATTATCGCCGTATATCTCGTACAGTTCAGCGTTCCATCGGCTGTGGTATTCGCCATTACCAACTCGTAGGAACCGTAAATCTTACGCAGAAGCTTTCTCTCGTAAACTCCTAACTCCTACTCATCAGATGCTGTCATCGTCCATGCCTCCACGCGATATGCGACTTGTAGAGTTTGATATTGATTCGTCGAGTGAGAACTTTACTTTTCAATTGCTTCCTCATCCAAAGTAGCATCTGTTGGCAAGAGTGATTCTACGATGGATTTCCAGGGTAAGATTGTTGTTGGTGTTAATGTCGGTTCCACAGTTATGACTGTCAACAGTGATAAGGGATCCGCGTCGCCTATGCGATGACTGTTTGTTTGATGACAGGAGATATTTCGTCTTTCTTTCGTTCTGTACCAGACCCATTCGTCGCGCTTACTTATTTATATCCAGTGTTAGATTATTATTACTCAGAGTTAGTTGAAACAGCAGTCATATAAGCTCTGCAGGAATACCGAATTAAGACATCGTGGCGTGGAGGCAGTTTCCTTTCGTGTTATCGAAGACAGCTTTAAAATGGGTGAAAAAGTGATGTGTGCTGCGTGGTGAATATTTGGTCAATGGTGGATTTAGTAGGCCCGAAATCATATTGATATAGTCCGCAGGGTGAGCTTTAACCATCCATACAATACGCCATAATAGACCTCATAAGCGATATTAAGGTAGCTTACCCCAAGTTAATTGAAGTCTACCTTCTTATGGACAGGCAGAACGCAAGCGGATTCCAATCGTGGGACATGCTTTTGTTCGAGCATATTTAAAGAAAAAGTTTATACTTGTACCTTGTTCTTCGCCACGATAACTGAGTTGGGCAGCCGGTAAGCCACTGGATTCTTCCACTTCGAAACTATTGAAGCTGGTAAAAATTTTCCGATTTTAGTTATATTTCGCGCAATAGAATGTCATTTCTATCAACCTCAATGGGAAATTCATGTTCATCATTATCCATGTTCCACGTATTTAGACCTCTAGTCTTGTCACCTTTCAAGCTGTCAGTATTTAAACTGACTCGCGGGCATTATGGTTGATAATCAGTTAACGAAGAGGGCATTTTTTTCACTGAAAGGGCTTTTACTACCATTAAAATATGCAATTAATCTAAAATGTATGTATTATATATGTATGTATTACTCAAAAAATGAACTCTAAATGTCATTTAGTGCATTTGAAAAACTATTTATTTAACAAAATTTTTCTATTTCGCATCGGATTAAATTTCGCTGTCTACTAACGAAGAACCTTTTGTTTGAACCCAGACCCTAAGTACAATTTTTTCATATTCTAACACCTTATAGAATTGTTTGTCCCATTTTTTAAATCCACTTTGCATTTATGCCATTTAAACGAATGATTATGTAATACATAAAGTGTCAATTATACGATTTTAACGGTGTTGAGATATGAGTGACAGCATCACAAAACCAGAGCGAATCGATTATGGAGAGTGAGCGGCAGCATTGCAGCGTTGCTATTAACAAATACACATATAATATGTTTATGTAAATATATCGCACATGCCATAGAAAAGAAGTGGCAAAAAAGCTAAGAGAAAAAATAATAATAATTGAAAAAAGAAACGTTTTTTATTTTAATTTATTAATTGTCTGTCATATAAAATGCAATAAATGTAGGAGTATATGTATGTATGTATGTTTAGTGCTGCATAGCGCGTGCTGTTTTTGTTATTATAGTTTTTCCATTTCTTGCTTACTATCGGCGTGTCTGGATTTTTTGTTGTTGCTTATTTTTTTTTCAATAATTTTTAGTTGCTTGACAAGTCAATTTCGCACGGGAAACTCATTGACAGCATGAAAAATAACAAAAAAAAAAAAAAAAAAAAAAATACGAAGAAAAGTAGATAAAAACATGTATAAATACATATATGTATTTATATACCTGTAAATATGTTTTTACATATAAACTTACTCCTCTATTCGTCTTATATACATATGCAAGTATGTTTGTAAGACAAATATGCCTAAAGCAAGACTTTTGAAATACATACATACATACAAACAAATACTCGTCTACATAGCTGACGGCCAGTACCGATTAGCGGCTGTTGAGAAATGCAAAATATGGACAATAGATGATAGACAGGAAGGTGTTTGTTATCGTTATTGTTGTCATTGTTTTTATTGTTTTTGTTGCTGTTATTGTTGATAATTGGCGGAACTGTTGATTGGTTTGTGGCTGTGCTTGGCGTGCCAATTTATGCGATGTCCATTGAAGCAAACGGAAAAAGCGTAAAGTGAGTAGAGTCGAAAAGGAAAATATACTTACATACGTACATACATATATAAAATAGAAATTGGTAAAGCACATATAGAAATGTGCATAAAAATTTATGAATGAAAGTTCAATCAATTATTAATAATGTACTCTATTGGTCAACTAATTTTATGCAATGAATTTTATATGAATTTTATTTGTACCTATAGGCGAACCTTAAGATCAGCTGGAGAGTCTGTTCACCGGGGAATAAAATTTGAACAACATTTCGGCTCCTCTAGAATACATTTAGTATGAGTTTTAGAAAGAAAGATCTATCCATACTGTATGATGTAGACTTAAAGCACAAAAGCTAACGAAGTGGGCAAGTCCTTCTGACATTTCTCGAGATATTGCAAGGACTTTAATTTATAGGAATGATAGGGGGGACTACACAATAAAAGCAACGATCATCCGCTTTGCTGGTGATTTTCAGATTTTATATTTTAAACTCAATTTGCATTTTATAAGAAATCCTTAGAGGACCATAATAAGAATAATTTGAAATTTAACCAAGAAATGGCGGAAAGAGACTGTAGCAGCTCAGCCTGAGGATTTTCTTTAGTATTAATTTCACAAATAGTAAATTTATCTATTTCACGATAATAGTGAGTTGGAATCGACCATTTGACTGCCTGATAGTAGCATTCACCGCCAATTCTTCGGCTGCAATGGTACTCAACCTGACCAGAAGTGGTTGCACATTTGAGAATATCGACAGGTTCACGTCAAAGTGACCACAATGCTTAAACAAGAATTATTAAAATAAAAAGCCCCTCTAAGATCCATCAGCCTTTCCAAGGTGGCTTGGAAAAATAGCCCTAGGACAGTACAGGAAACCTGGCGATGAAGTGTGAAATATCCACTGATTTAAAACGTTTTTTTTTGCATACAAAGAATGCAAATCCACTTTCCTTGAGAAGTGATATCATATGTTTTTGAGTTGTACACTCCCTCCAACATTGTAAGAAATCGGTTGGAGCGCGATCGAAAAAAATAATAAAAATGTTAGCAAGATTCCATCCAAAATATTAGGTTGAGAAAAAGTAATCCCTTATTTTTGCTTTGAATTGATGGTTTTACTTACCATATTACTTCTGCGGATTTTGATTTTGGGTAATGTTATTACGCATCTTCCATAGAAATCCTTTTCCTTATTGGAAAAAGGTTTAAACAATCGATTTTTACAGGCTACTCTTGAGGCCAATTCTGTACCTTGCAAATAATTCGAAACAGACAGGTAAATGTAGTTATCACTTAGTGCCAGGTCCGGAATATAAGGAGGAGTCATCAAAACTTTCCAACCAAGCTCTCGGAGCTCGAAACTATTTTTTGTGCAATGTTTATTTAAGTAGAGTACTACTTCTGGTTCCCTTCCTCTCTTCCGTTTAGTAATCAATATAATTCGGGGTGAGAGGTATTTCTGATTTGTTTACCATAGGTGCTCACTATCGAGTTGTGGTGCCTCGAATATACGTAGATGATTTCCTTATTGGAATGAATCTCTATGATGCCTATTAACTGGTGTGACATTTAAAATCTGAAAAGCTGTAGGATAAAAGTGTCAATGAAATTAGAGATAAATGGTTGAAAATATTAATTATTAAATATTAAATGTTTTTCACCGATTATGAGAACGAAAAGCTGGATGATTGCCTTTGCGAACGAACGACCTTCAGTCAATTGGGACACTATAGTTCACACGTTGTCCCAAGCTCTAGTTTTTCGAAAAATTACAGTACGCAGACGCATAAGTGCGTTCCTCAGAAGTATAAAATGAGTCTATTCAATGGATAAACTGCAGTTATTCGCGGTCATTTTACGGTTATGCACCAACAAGTTCTTGACCATCCATTTCTACCCCTTGATATGCACTTAAAGGCAGTGGCAGATTTCAAACAAGAACCCTAATGGTACTCAAACCTTTCCAATCTCGTAAGTGACTATAAGTTTGTATTAATTTTAATTGCAATAGTGACACACCCTAATAAATATAAAAAAGGCCATAACTAATTTACATAAATTACATATAAGTGATTTTCTTTGGTGAATAAAACTAATAAAATTTGTGCATAAAAAAGTGGCAAAAAATCAACAACCATCACTTCCTTTACTTCGCAACTACTCATCCGGGCTGGCACGTTTTTCTTTCACACTTTTCGTTTTGCTTATCTATGCGCATTTCCAAACATATATGAATGTATGTATGTATGTATGTAACTATGTACATATATAAAAAAGCATGCAACATATAATATAATAAATTTTAAGGCTGCCAACCGAAACCAGTTGTCATCGAGCGCTAACTACACACATATCAGCCAAACACCAAACACTTTCCACCAACCAACCGCCCGCCAGCAACCGACAACCAACAAGTGGTTGCCATCAATGAATCGGCCTAGACGACAAGCGACAAATCGATGTAAACATATGCATGTACATACATATACGAATATACATATGCGTCTGTATTTTGTCTCTCAAGTGTCCGTGGTCATTTTGCAACATTTAAGTTGAACTTGAAATTGCCGACATACTGGAATGAAAATAAGGAAAAAGAAAATAATAAAAAAAACAAAAACAAATACCAGAAATATAGGCACGCACAACGGAATAAAATTTTATAAAATGCAGCGTATGGAAAAGCGAAAAGATATACAAGAAAAACCAGACAAAAACAATGGGAGCGATAAGTAAAAAAAATAAAAATAAAATAAAAATGGTATGAAAAACAAAAAAAGAAAAATAAGAAATATATATATAAATCGGCACGAAAGTTGTAAGCGATGCGCTGCATTAAACCGGTTGCAGGCGTGTAGTATGTACGAGTATGTATGTATGTATGTTTGGTGTGTCTCATATTGGCCATCTTTATTAATATGTCTTTAATAAAGTAATCTTTTATTGTATTTTTTGTTTACGTTACAAAAACTAGTATTTTCCGCTTTCTTATCAAATAGTAAATTCCTGTTTGTTAATTCAATGGCATATCAGTATTTACTTTGGCAATTAATGGTGGTAATTGGGTGTAGTATCCTTTATTAGTCACCAATCGAAATGTAAGGTTAGTAGAAAAAGCTAAAAAGTATTAAAAAAAAAACAAATGAAAGGAAACAATTAAAAAATATAATATTAAGAAAAGCTGAAAATCGCTTTTTCATCTCTCTGATAATAAGAAGATATCTATAGAGCTTCTTTCTCGACATAAAGTAGATCGAAAAACTATTTTAGCTTTGCAGCAGTTTAATCTTCATTTTCCACAAATGAAGAAAAAAAATTTTCAACTCAAGGTAATACCATCTTTTACTGTCCGATCATGTGCTCTTCCATTGGAAAGTTTGTATATAGGTTTCGATGTCCTAACCAAAACCATACCCTATGATTTGTCACCGATTATGATCCTTTTAAGAAAATCAGGATCGTAATGGACTACATTCAAAAAATTCCTGAGCAATGAAAATGTTTTTTGATAAAAATTCGGTACCTGCCATACAAATATGCTTCATGAACTAACTCTCCGAAGCAAATTCTCTAAACCAAATCCATTAATGACACATAGATAATATAAGTTAACGAAGTTTCAGGGAAGCGAAGGCATTTTTAAGAAGGAAGCAAGACGGATTTTTAGAGTGAAAATGAGGATGAAATGCAAAGGTATGACTAAGTTCAGATGCTGGCCTTCAACGTTAATAATCAAAAAATTTGTAAAAAAAATGCGGCGAATTATACAATAGAAGGTGAAAACTGGAGGTAATTCGGAATCAATGCTCTTGGCATATTATATTTATGGAAGGAACAGCAGTAGGAAAGGAAAGTGTCCGTAGAAGGTGTCGCCGAAACTCCAATTGATGACTGTAATATAGATGTTTCTCCACCAGACTCTGATGACGTTCGTGGTTCGAATAAGAACGTAGCGGCTGGGGCCAATGGTTTATAGATTGAGCTATTCAGATGACTGAATAAGGACGTGAAGCTTATGAGTCTAGTAGTAACGAAGACATGACGAAATATGTGCTGTCAGCAAGCAAATAGTCATCGCATTCTTGACTCGGCTTACACATCACTGTTGATAGTTACAACCGCGAGTTCCCAGATATCATCGTATATCTCGGTATCAATATAAAGACCAAAAATAATGTCATCCTTGAAATCCAACGCAGAATCACTTCAGCCAACATGTGCTAGCTTAGACAGTTCACTTCAGGTTTTGAAGATATTCCACGTCAGGTGGAAGTAGAGGAAGAAAGCGGTACCTACACCACTAAATAATAGCAATAATAATGATAATAATAATAATAATAATAATAATAATAATGATAAGAAGAAGAAGAAGCAAAATAATAAGAAGAAAATAAAGAAGAAGAAGAATAAGATAAGGAAGAAGAAGCAAAAAAATAAAAAGAAAATAAAGAAGAAGAATAAGAAGAAGAAGAAGAATAAGATAAAGAAGAAGAAGAAGCAAAATAATAACAAGAAAATAAGGAATAAGAAGAAGAAGAAGAATAAGAATAAGAAGAAGCAAAAGACTAACAAGAAAATAAAGAAGAAAAATACAATGAAGAAGAAGAAGAAGAAGAAGAAGTAGACAATGAAGAAGAAGAAAACAAAAAAGAAGAAGAATGAGAAATCTGTATCAAAAGCTCTTCAGACATGGCTCAGTTGTATTAAGATTTTATAACATTTTTCCATCAAAATTCTCCTTTTTATGCTATTTCTACGAACTGTGATCGTTTGTGCTGAGCCCTCCCAGTTTCCTCAAATGTACCCATATATTTTCAATATATGATAATTTTTTTTTGCAAAAAAATACAAAATTTCTCAAATTTCATCGCAATAAAAAAAAAAACAATAACCACAGAACAAATAAATAAAAAATATTTCATTAAAAAAATGCATTAAAATTTAATTAAACCAAACGTGAACGGTTCATTTTTATAATTCAATGTTCAAAACCAGTTTGCTGGGCTACCAAGTATGTATGTAATTATACATATTTATATATGAATGTATTTATATATACATATATATATCTCATATATATTACGAAATATGTTACAAGGGCAAGAAATACATAATCAAGTGAGAAATTATAACTTAAGCTCATCATTATCATCATCATCATCACCGTAATCATCATCCGACTTCGAAGTGGAGCTCAATGGACTGTCCAAGAAACATGCAGACAAAGTGCCCACCACAGCAAGTCAAATTGAAGTTGTTGTCTGAAGTTGACTTTAATTACGAAGAATTCAGACGCATACTCGTACACACAAACGCTTGCCGATGGCATCAATTGATTGCCGGCACACGGCTCGGGGTGTTGGCCGACGATCGACAAGTAGCCAACAACAAACAGGCAGTCAAACAAGCTGCGCGAGTGTTCGTTCGCTTGTGTTGGTGTGATACAAATAAATGTTTGTTGCATAGCCACAAGCGTTCGCATTGTTCGATGACACTTCAATAAAGTATTTACAAGTAATGCGTGTAATTCAAAGGTTATATTGCAGATAATTCAAGGAGGAAGAAGTAGGCACTTATATATTTGTACAAATTTACATGCATTTACACACATACATATGTGTTGCATTAAGAGCAGGGTACATTCGAAGAAATCTTGACCTGAGTTCAATGGTAAAAATTATAAGAGCTTTAAAGGGGCAGATTAAATACTTTACGTTGAAGGCTTTAAGAATATTTGTTTTTTTTTTTAAGAACTAAAAGTCGAAGAAACTGCAATTAAAGGATTTCGTAAATAAAAAATAATAATAAAATCGAATAATATTCGATATTATGATGAGGCCGCTTGTTTGGACTTACAGAAAAAACCTTCCACCAAAAACTTTTTCTTTCTAACCTTTCTCAACTACTTGCACTAATCAGTTCATCTTTGAAAGGTCGAAGCGGGATGCTTCTGTCAATAAACGAATAAATTGTGTAATATTAAAAGTCATAGCGCTCTGGGTAAGCTAAACCTAAAAATGATAATTTTTAAGAAATTCATAAAATATTTTCGCATTTAAAATTTGAAAGTGAAAGTGTAAATTACTTTTAGTGAAATCTTATAAAAACAGCTCGTATTTACCGAAATGCCTAAAAAAAGTAAAATTAGTTACGATAATAGAGTTAGAATTCAAGTTCTATGTGAAGAAGGTAAGTCTCAGGTTTGAGATTGCCAATTTGATGGGATGTTCGCGGTGCGCGGTCCAATGTGCTATCAGGCGATTTGTGGAGTTGAAGTCCCACAATAATAAATCAAAAAGTGGAAGAAAGCGTCTAAGCAATGAACGGGAAGACCGAATACTTATACGCGAGTCTCTAAAGGATCGCAAAAACTCTCCTTCTGCCCTTGCAGCTGCCCTTTCGGATGAATTTAGTAAACCAGTTAGTGCTCGAACAGCTAGAAGAAGGCTTCTGGAAGCAGGTTTAAAAGGATGTAGAGCCCTAAAGAAGCCTTGGCTCTTAGAAAAGAATAGGAAAAATCGTTTGGAATGGGCTCGCCAATACCAACATTTCACGGAAGAAGATTGGTCGAATGTTCTGTGGTCCGATGAATCAAACTTCGAGGTAAGCTTAGTTATGATCGCCATAGCTTCTTACCCTGGAGCAATTTTGAAGACATAATACAAATCTTATGAAAACATTATTCTTTCTTTTCTACAGATATTTGGAACACCTGGTGTGACGTTCGTGAGGCGACGAGTTGGGGAAGAATATCATCCAGATTACGTGGTACCCACTGTTAAGCATGGATGACGCAGCATTATTATCTGGGGCTGCATGGCTGCCAATGGTGTCGGCGAAATGTTCGTTTGCGAGGGTCGCATGAACAGTCAAAAGTACATAAATATATTAGAAGATGTTCTTCTGCCTTCGTTAACTCGCATTACTAATTTAGACGGGGTTCAATTTCAGCAAGACAATGCTCTTTGTCACAAATCAGCGACTACGATGCGTTGGTTTAGAGATAACAACATTGTTTTGTTAGAGTGGCCTGCACAGTCTCCATATCTTAATTCCATTGAGCACACGTGGACTGTTTTAAAACGCAAGATTAAGGAACACAGTATAACATCAAAAACTGCCTTAAAGGATGCCTTAAATAACGGGTGGTACGCTATAAGTGCGGACGAATGTGCGAAGCTTGTACGCAGCATGCCTAAGAGAATAGCTGCCGTTATTTAATCGAAGGGTGGGCCTACTAAACATTAATGTTATTATCACTAATTCATTGCATTTTCACTGTTTTACTAATAAAACTTTATTACTTCACTTGTTAAATCAAAAAATTCAGTAATACTTTTGGCCAAGGCTGTACATATATATTTGTATACGATCAAAGGGAATGCGAGAGACAATGAAAATAAAACGCCATAGCTTAAAAGAAAGTAGAAAATTTAGCCAAGAGAAATTTTGAGTAAACAGCAGGCCCTAACTATACAAAAAAGGTGCAGCGCTTAATGAATGGCGATGGGGCCTCTCTCTCTCAATGGCCGCTTTTGTAAATATCACAAAGACCTACTCGTCTCAATCCTTGTCCCGTTCATTGTACTTCTTTTTCGATGTTATGTCAGCCTTTAATCTTATCAGAACATCAATCAGCTGTGCAGCATCAACTTCAGAATTTGGAGATCGCAAATTTCAGGTACATACCCTTAAAAAATAGTCTTTAATAGCTTTGCAGTCTTCAAAAGGGTAATATCTCATACGAGGCGTTGTATAATTTTACAACGGAGCTGAATTCCACGTGGCGGGTCCCACATCCGGCGCACAACCGTACTAGGCGAGAGAGCTTAATTTTCATTTTTGTAATATATTAAGACCGAAACTCGCTCTCAGCATCCTCTAAGTAAAGTTCTTCATCGACGAACAAAAACCAAACTCCATAAGTCGGTTATCATTCCCGTCCTGCGTTGAGCTGTAGGAGATATACGGTGCCATTGACCTACTTTGTCATCCGGATGAATAAGAATAAGCCAGTTTTGAAAGTATTTGGTGGAAGCGGAGAAAGAGGAAGACCTTCGTTGGAAGCATCAGCAGGAGAGGGACTTGGTATCACTTAGTATCTCGTAAATAACAAATGGTTTGGCTATAACTCTGTAGGTGCTTACGCCAATGAAGAAGGAGAAGTCCAGTCAAGTTTAAAAACTTTCTCTCCACGGATTTCGTTATTTTTAACCATTATCCAGTAAAGTTTGCAAAAAATTTTTTTTTGAATTTTATACCATAAACCTTTCATATATGTGACATATTATATTACTGAAATTATTGTCGAAAAATGATTCTGTTGTAGAAATAGTTTGCCACACCCTAAATAAACATTTTTCGTTTCCAACGAATTCTACTTTTTTTTTAGTATTTTATGATTTGCGCATTTTTTTGCGAGCGATCTACAAAAATATGTCAACTGAGCTGTGATGTGCGTGCGAAATTCCTAAATTTCTTTAACTAATGCCATCTAAAACAACGCAACGGTGCCTGCGTAACGGTGTCGGGTTTCAACACATTTCATTAATAAAATTTATTAGATATCTTACAAAAGCGTCATAAAATTCACTGACCGTGTGAGAATGTGATGAAAAGGAAACAGATTGCTCAACGAGTTACACCCAGTCACATGAATTTGTAGATTTGTATTTATGTAGATGCTTAATGTGCGCACGTTTTTGACATTATTGCTAAAATATGCGTGGATTAGTTTTGAAATTTATACCAAAAAAAAAAAAAAAATAAAAAAAAAGACAAAAAAAAAAAGAAAAAAATATTTATAAAAAATTAAGGCGCTTCCTCAACTATTTCTGACAAACCAAATATTTCAATTTATAGGCAGTGTTTCATATAAGTCATATATACTTACATACATATATTCGTACGAAGCAGCAGAAGATTTTTTTTTTGAATTCGTTAAAAATTACTTAAGGGGTAAAGCCACTCTAGGATTTTGGAAAACGCAATTTACTTTTTTTTTTTGCTCACAGGGTACCTTTGGGTTCTAGAAATGATTTGCAATTGGTTTTATAGTGAAATAGATACTTCAAATAGCTGAACTTTATAAAATAAATCCGTACCTACTTCTAAAGACCATAGTTTGTAGATCGTAAAACTTTTTTGCTTTTCTGCTCTAGGTCCCATCCTTTAGAAGAAAGCGGTTCTCCCGTGGATGCCTTTCAAAAATCATGGATTAAATAATGAACTTTATCAACGCCATTTTGTAACAAAATAATAATTAATGGGTATTATTTTTTATACTTCAATATGTTCGATGAAATGGTTAAATAGAAATTCAGATCCTTTATATTCTACAATAAATTAAACAAAAGTGAATATATTTTTAACCTCTATAGTGGCTTTACCACTTAAAATATTTAAATAACAGTTTCTGTTCAAGCAATTTTTGACTTTGCTCCTCACGCAACGAATTTATTGGTCTAAAATTAATTTATTCATATTTATTTATATGACGTGCGTAAGTAAATTTGTCAAAAAAAAAAATAAAAAAAAAATAATATAAGAAATAAGAAAGATATATGAGTTTGAGGTGTGGAATCAGCCGTCAGCAACCTTGTCTTGGTCACTTAATTGACGATGTGTTTGAATGCTTGCCAAAAAAGAAGCACATAAAATGGTTTTACCAATCATTTCAATCAAAAGCAAATTCAAATATGTCTTGAAAATAAAACAACAACAAATATTAATTCATATTTACATATTTACATATATAAAGCTTCACACTTAGTCTGCATATGAATGGAACTTGTTCACAAAGCGTACCTTTGTCTGCCGGATTTTTTCGCATGACCTTGTAACGCATTTTAGCATCGTAATTATACCTATTTTTGGCGCATCACATTGCCTGCGGTGTGACCGGTGTGTGTAAAATACTGTTTCCGCTTGAATATGCATATCATGAGTGACTCAGAAATGTGTTTGAATCAAAATTGCTAATGTAAATGGTAAAAGGTATTGAACTTATTTTTACTGAGACCGCTTGCGCTAATAGTCAAGTTAATAACGTCACGCCATTCATTTCTTCCTTTTTACTTTGGAAATATAAAGTACAGCTAGGCCCTTCTCCACCAGCCGCCGTATATCTCGTACAGTAACAACCTTTCGATGAACTCACTCTACATACTGCCCGAACATCATCCGTAATTTTCTTGCAGTTCTGATTGAAGACTCAACAAAAAATTATATTTTTTCAATTTCTCACTTTCCCAGGAAATATAATAATTGGGTCTGTTTTTAAATGGCATTTTGGATGTAGACGAGTGAGAGCTACATTGTTTAAATTCCGATTCTTGATTTATTTGAAAAGCTTTTTTAGGCCATATTCTTAATTTGAGTCATGCCTATTACTTCTAAGAAAAAGTTTTTAATAATATTCCAGGTCTGTGAGTTTTTTTGTCACTTTTAATAAGGATTTGTTTTTCGATATTCTTAAAATATCAAAAAAAGTTTTTATATCCTATCGACAAAAGATGGGTCAAAGCTCTATATGTCACAAAAGCCAAAGTTTTGCTGAGAACATCAGCCTGTCTCAACAAGTACCTGCACTTACACCTTTTTTTAGTGTATTTTGGAAATAAGATAAGAGAGTTAATACCTATTTTTAAATTAAAGACATCTGTGTAATTCTAGGAACAAAAACGATAGTATCTAAAAGCGTTTTCGGAATAGAAACTTCCGAAAGCTCTCGGATAATTTTTAAACCAGCATACTGAAACATATTGCAATGTCATATACCTATAATTATCTTGATTTATTTCCATAAATCCCTTACCATAGGATTCCATCATGGGAAGTCACATTTTTTATCACGGAACTTTAATATTTTTTTTCCACTACACGTTTGAGAAATAAGTAAAAAATAGCAACATTGACTTGTCAATGATAACTTCATTTCAAAGCAGACATCCACAAAAAACAAAAAAAAACAACAGAAAACAGCAATGCAAACAACACCGAAGAATGCACACCAATTAAAGTGATGAGAAACGAAATTTCAAATAAATAAGAAGTCATAAATTTACGAACAAATGTCAGGGGTTCAACAATATTGACATATTAGCTAAATACCTTACCACCTTAGAAACATACTTACACACTTACATACACACATACATAGTCGGCGATTACCATGCCATCACTAAATCAACTGAGCAATGCAACGCAATTCCATGCAGAAGACACCAATGGCAGACAAATATTTTTTTTCAAACACGTCGAACAGGTTGCGAACTGGTGTCAGATAATTGCAGATGTCAACGCTGACGCTTGTGGGAACTACATGGATGTACAATATAAGCTATGAAAATACAGTTAGACGAGTATATAGGTAGGTGCGTGTACAGAGACTAACTTGACTATTTAATTGTCTTATGTTGTCATTGGTGAATAAATGCGACTCATCGACACAACATAAATCGTCTGCTGTTGATTAAAAAAAAAATTAACAAAACAAAAAATATATACAAAAAAATATAAATAAATTAAACTTTGCAATTTTTCAATATTTGCCCAAGCTTTGATTAATTATTAAGAATATCATGAAATATTGCCTGCGATAACATTAGCTTAACGACACTTTGCTAAACATCTTAATTTGTTTTGTTCAGTTAATCATCGGCCATTTTTCAATGTTCACGCAATCCACACACACATACATGCATATACATATAAATAAGTAAAGTTTTTGCTTAGTTAATTTGTTTGTTGTTTTAATTTGTTGATTTAAGTTGCGGAAATAATACGCTTAAAATTAGCGAAATCTTTAGCGAATTCATTATTTCACTTGTTCAGTCATATTGGTGAATTACAGTGCAGATTTTACGTGTTTTGCCAATTAACGGCATGCCATTTGTGCTGTTCTGTTTTTGTTATGAAAAACGATTTATGTGATTATCAATTTGTCATCTTTAATTATAATATTGTTTAATAAATTTATCTAATTTAATTATTTATTTTGATTTAAATGCTGTTCTAACCTTGATCAAAAGTGAAATTAAGAAAAAGTTTAGTTTCTAAAAGGAATTACATCAAAATGGAAATAAATAAAAAAATATTGGAAGTATAATTTATAACTAGAAAATTTCCCAAGAAAATAGGGAAATATATATAATTAGAAAATATTAATATCTAATATGATTTATATTAAAATGGAAGTGATTCCAGTGTTGCATAATTTAACAAGACCTATGATTAATAAAAGTAAAGAATATACTTGTATGTGGGTAAGAGAGGTTTATATATTTATTTCATATTTCTCATGGAAATGCGTTAATTGATTAAAAAAGTTAGTTTAAAAATATTTATGAGATGGCATAGATGTAATGATAAATTAATGCAATCTCTACCCACTAGCACTACCGATACCCCCACGTGTGGAATGCGTATCGTTCGAAATATTACTCATAAAAACAAAAAAATGCATTAAAAAAAATAATAAAATAAAATCCAATAAAATGGGAAAAGGAAATAATGCTAAATAAAATAAAATATTATAAATATAATTTAAAACATAACAACTTAAATTAAGTAAAATAATATAAAATAAAATAAAGTCAAGTAAAAAAAATATATAAAATAAAATAAAATAAAATAAACTAAAATAAAAAAAAAATAAAATAAAATAAAATAAAATAAAATAAAATAAAGTAAAATAAAATAAAATAAAATAAAATAAAATAAAATAAAATAAAATAAAATAAAATAAAATAAAATAAAATAAAATAAAATAAAATAAAATAAAATAAAATAAAATAAAATAAAATAAAATAAAATAAAATAAAATAAAATAAAATAAAATAAAATAAAATAAAATAAAATAAAATAAAATAAAATAAAATAAAATAAAATAAAATAAAATAAAATAAAATAAAATTAAATAAAATAAAATATAATGAAATAAAATAAAATAAAATAAATTAAAATTAGATAAAATAAAATAAAATAAAAGCAATTAAATAAAGTTAAATAAAATAAAATAATATAAAATAAAATAAAATAAAATAAAATAAATAAAAATAAAATAAAAGCAATTAAATAAAGTTAAATAAAATAAAATAAAATAAAATAAAATAAAATAAAATAAAATAAAAAAAATAAAATAAAATAAAATAAAATAAAATAAAATAAAATAAAATAAAATAAAATAAAATAAAATAAAATAAAATAAAATAAAATAAAATAAAATAAAATAAAATAAAATAAAATAAAATAAAATAAAATAAAATAAAATAAAATAAAATAAAATAAGAAAAAAAAATTAAATAAAAATACAATTAAATAAAGTTAAATAAGATAAATGCTCTTTTGAAGAATTTTTAACTCAAATCCTCCTCTTGTGTGAACAAATTGGTTGCATGGAAACTAAATGATATTGCCCTTCGATTTCGGTGATTTTTAGTACCAAAGTGCATAATCCCATATATGAATGAATCGGTAGTGTGGAAGCTTTATGTTATGGTGGTTCGATCTAAGAGACCAGTTTACATTTACGATTTGCCTATCTCCTTTCCGTAAGTTATTGTATATATGTATATATATTTGGCGCTTTGTAACCGTTGAAGCGATAACTAATAATTGAAAAATAGTAATTAAAATATAATCTTGCACAGTTTTCCATTTTTTTTATTTACTTTAGGGCATTCAAGTTTTACTTATTATTATTTACCATTTTTTATTTGACTAACCATCTTTCACTTTCTTTATTGCAGGAAATCTTTTTCAATTACCAACTTGTCGCCGACTAACCAACTGACCAAAGACCTCGCCACGAGCTAAATGCAATGTCAACGACATCGTACATTATTTAGGCCATAAAAAAAGAAAACAAAAATCTTAAAACAGTTGTGAGAGTAGCTTGTACTTGCTAAATTAAGTGCACCAGTCAAAGTGAATTGTTTTTGTATTGCTTTTCTGGTTCTCTTATTATGGACGCGCTGCGCAACGCAACTAAACAAAGGTGGACAACTTATTAGCTATGTCTATACGTATATGTAAGC
Organism: Ceratitis rosa; assembly: GCA_037013455.1. Classification (NCBI taxonomy): domain Eukaryota; kingdom Metazoa; phylum Arthropoda; class Insecta; order Diptera; family Tephritidae; genus Ceratitis; species Ceratitis rosa. Next base: position 10,283,902 of record JAWMAG010000031.1, read on the forward strand.
GTAATACGTAAACACAACGTATACTTACCATACAAAAGGTACACATACATATATACAACACATATAGATCACAATTTAGAGTACCCACAGCACCTGTTGCTTTCTTTTGGCCTCCAACGGTAAGCAATAATTGCTCACACACACACACACACACTCACGCAAAATTCTAAGCGAATAGCGGGGTTTGGATAAGAGTGTGTGTTGAACGCCGCATTTGGCAGGCGTATGGGTAAAACTCAAGTACAAATTTCTACGCATTCGAGGAATATTTCTATGGACGAAAATGGATTGCAGTAGACGTTTCTTATGGCTTTCCGGCATTTTATTAGGTTAGTGCGAAATTCACAAAAAACAACAACAACAATGCTTTTATTAACTAATAATTATATATATGAAACGATGAGTAACGGTTCATTTGTTTGTATATTAACTACTTATTGGTGTTGATATTATTTTTATTTTACTTTACTTGTTTATGTGTGTGTGTGTGTGTTTTCAATTGGTGATTGTTAATTATTGATTGATTACTAATGGCAAATGCTTTGATGGCTAAATACTGACTTTTGTTGATTTTTTCTTTTTGTGCTAACGGCCTCGCTGCTTTGTTTTTGTTTTTATTAATTTTATTTTGTTAATTAGGTTTTATATCAAACTTGCTGTTGTGTTTTTTTTTTGTTATAATGTATACAAAATTATTATTTTCTGCATGAACTTGAGGCGCTTAAATGTTTTAATTGTTAATTGGCGAATGTTATTGGCTAAATATGTATGTGTGTATGTGCTCCTTTATATGTACTATATATGAAGGTAATGTGAAAGCAAATGGAAAGTATTTATACGTGTATACAAGTGTGCATATTTGTACCATGGTAGCGTATGTCCAAATATTAGGCGTGTTAAGTTAATATGTAGGTCAAGTCCAAATTTCTGCTTCATTTTAATGGAATTATAATTTACCTGGAAAGATTACTGAATGACTGTGATTACCATCGAAGTTATCTGAAGCATTCACTATTGTTTTTAAGACCTTTATAAAGGGTGTTGTATTTCGAGGTTCCCTATTTTTTTAAAGAAAAAAAAAAAAAATACAAAAAAATTCAAATTTAATGGGGAATGTTTTTAATCATTCGAAAGAACATTCTTTGGCATTTGTTTCTTGAAGATTATCTCTTGCAAATGTTGGACGCGGCTACATTTCAGATGGTCCATACGTTGATTCCTATTTTCGATGACTCGTTCGAGCATTTCGAAGGTAATTGGCAAATGACACGCGTCACGTTTTGCTCCAAGGTCTAAGTCAAAGCAGGATTGTCCGCATAGACTTTAGACTTTACATATTCTCACAGGAAAAAGTCTAATGGTGTAATATCTTACGATCTTGGTGGCCAATCCACCGGTCCAAAACGTGAAACTATCTGCTCACCGAAGTCTTCTCTCAATAAATTCATTAATTGATGCGATATGTGGGAAGTGGCGCCGTGTTGTTGAAACCAAATGTCGCCGAGATCACGAGCTTCAATTTTAGGCATCAAATAGTCGGTTATTACACATAAAACCGTTGTTGTTTTATGTATGAAATGGCAGCTCTTGGATCTCTTCAAGTTGCTCTTATTTCCCAATGCGGAAATTGTGCTTGCTTACATTCCCACATGGCATCTTCTTCGAACCTTTTAAGAGCCCATAGAGCGAAGCGATGTAGCTTGGGAAGGTCGAGCGGCTTCAATTCTTATGCAAGCTGTACTTTGTATGTTCTTAATTTAAGATCGTGACGCAAAATACTCCAACATAAGCGAGTTTTAATCTATAAAATTTTTAGTAGTTTGGTTTCCATAATTTCCATAATGTAGCAGTGCAGAATTTATAAAGAAATGACAGATTTGAGTTTAACTTTATTTTAATTTCATTTATTTTATATTTTATTTTATATTATTTTATTTTATTTTATTTTATTTTATTTTATTTTATTTTATTTTATTTTATTTTATTTTATTTTATTTTATTTTATTTTATTTTATTTTATTTTATTTTATTTTATTTTATTTTATTTTATTTTATTTTATTTTATTTTATTTTATTTTGTTTTATATTATTTTATTTTATTTTATTTTATTTTATTTTATTTTATTTTATTTTATTTTATTTTATTTTATTTTATTTTATTTTATTTTATTTTATTTTATTTCAGTTTATTTTATTTTATTTTATTTTATTTTATTATATTTTATTTTATTTTATTTTATTTTATTTTATTTTATTTCATTTTATTTTATTTTATTTTATTTTATTTTATTTTATTTTATTTTATTTAATTTTATCTTATTTTATTTTGTTTTATTTTATTTTATTTTATTTTATCTTATTATATTTTATTTTAATATATTTATTTTTTTTTCTTTTTTTATTTTAATCATGTTATATTAATTTATTTTATTTTAATTTTGTTATTTGTTTCTTACTTTATTTTATTTTTTAATATAACATTTTATTTTTTTTATTTAAATTTATTTAATTTTTATTATTAAATTTTTTTAATTTTATTTTAGTTTATTCTATTTTATTTGTTTTTTTAATTTAATCTTAATTTATTTATTATTTAACTTAATTTTGGTTACGTTTTATTATATTTATTTTGATTTAATATAGGTTTATATTATTTAGTTTTATTTTATTATATATAATTTTCTCTTCTATTTTATTTTGATAAAATATTATTTTATTTCATTTTTTATTTTCTTTAATTTTTATTTTAATTTAATATAATTAATTATTTTTGTATTTAATTTAATATAATTTATTTTGGTGTCTTATTTTTTTTACTTTACTTTATTATATTAATATTTTATTAATTATTGTTATTTTATTTTGTTTTTTATATTTATTGAAATTCAAGGTCTTCAATAAATTTTCAAAAGTTAGCTCAAATATTCTATGGTGTCTTAATTTTTTTATACATTTTTTTGTACAAGATATTTATCAAAAAAGAAGTAAAAATAGTTTTTTTAAATAAATAAATAATAACATTACGATATTGTAGTCCGGTAGATTTGTACCATATTTCAAGAATTCTTTCAAAAAACAGATACGGCTGGTCGTTAATGGATTAAAATGAAATGAAATTTTTTCGTCAAACTTTTTTTTTTGTATGCACTTTCCTTAATATATGCTTTGTATGCAAATCTTCAAGGTCGCTAGCAGAAAGAAAGACATATCCCTTCCAGAAATATGCAATTTTTTTTTTATTGCCTAAAGTTTGTTAATATATTTAAATATAATATTATTTAATTCATCTTATCAAGATTTTCCATTATACTGAAATTATTGATAAATTGAAACTTTATAAAAAAAATAAAAAAATTATTTTTATTTAATGATTACTAAAATTTTAGCTAAACGACACACCTTATCAAAGTGCGATTAGATAGTAGATCGCTGCACATAACTCCATAATACACCAACTAACCGGTTACGCTCATTCGAATTATACATTTCATAATATCCGACATTTGAGAATACCACTTTTTTTTTGCAAACATCAATTAACCACAAATAAGTATGTACAATAGTTGTAGGCAAACTAAATAAAAAAATTAACAACAACACCATAAAAGCCGAAACATGTATATACAATGTTGTAAATATTGTTGACTGATTATTAACACAAAATTATTTGTATCAAATCCCAAACTGTGACTACAAACAAAAAAAAAAAAAAAAAACAACAACAACAACAACAAAAATGCCGCTGTTGCATGTGCACAGGTCCAATTCTATTTGCAGCCTTGACGTTACAAGATGCCGCCAGTCCAGTATTTCAAAATCACAAAACGAAAGAGTGGACGAATTTAGATAATATCACATTCTCTTTCGATTGTACACATCGACCGGTTGGCTTCTATGCCGATATGGAGTACAATTGTCAGGTGAGACACAACAGAAAGCACTAAGAAAAAGAAGACAAAAAGCAAAAGTAAAAAAAAAAAATAATAATAATAAAAAAATTATTTGAAGTAATACAAATTGATAAAAAAACTAGAAAAAAATTAAAGCTTAAAAGCTTATGCTTGCTCTTAGTATGCTACGAGTATATGAAGATCGTGCGGTGCTTTAAAGTACACGCTTTCCAAGTTTGAAAGCTTTAAGCACGACTTTTCATAGATCACAATTTAGTAAAGCCTAAAAGCATGCTTCATTTTACTAACAATATTAAATTCTCTTTCACTTAGATCTTCCACATGTGCGATGAAGAGGGCAATCGCATACCGCATTTATGCGCCAACGAAACTTCTTTCAATCAGGAGTATCGCATCTGTGATTGGGATTACAATTTTAATTGCACAGAATCACCGGTAAATGCATTTATTATTAATTTAATATTAAGAAACATATTTAGTAGTTTATATATAATTAATTAATAAATACATTTTAATATATTCCAGAAATGGTTTTACTTAAATGAGCTGACATATGCCACAGAGCCGCCCGACGAGGATGAAGACTACTGAGCAACCAACCGCCCACCAGCCTCAAACCAGCCAACCAATCAACCAATCAATCAACCAGTCCTTATCCCCCAAACAACCTAAAACTATTCTAATCTTCTATGTCTCTCAAGCACTCCCGATGTGTGTGTGTGTGTTTTTGACTTTACTGACACGAAATTAGTTAAGCTAAATATGTGTAATTGTATTTATATTAATGTAATTAAATGTAATTTGTTATGTTTAAGCTATATAATGAGTAAAATATGTTAAACGATGGAAAAATATTGAATGAGATTTGTAGCCAGCCAATTTTAAATTGAGTATCTATTAGATATACACGTATGTACATACATATACATGTAGATATGTAATTAGGAAATATAAATTAATGGCTCGTTAGTCTAAAATAATTTTCTTATTTATAATTTTGTGTATGTAGTTTTGTATATATATGTATGTATATAACTAAAAAAAAAATATAAATCTAATTTATATAGTTGATTTTACATTAATTTTGTTATAAATTAGTGTGTAAACATGTATTTTATTGTAAATTGTAATTGATGTTTACGAAAAAGTAAACATTTAAATAATTCTTTTTTATTTCAATTTTTTTTTTTTTAATAATAGCAACTGCCTGTAGTATTTAGTAAATAAATATGTTTGTAAAATTTACGCATAAAAGAAGTGCGGTGGCGACATATGTACATATGTATAATAAAATGCAGTAAACACTACAATTATCTATTAGATTAATTTTGGTTTGTACGGAAATATAATTTCGAAGTTAGCTTAAGGACTTGAAATTTAAGTTTGGTGTGATTTTGAGTAACAAATTTTATTCACCGAGTTTTTCGAGAATTTAGTATCATAATTTGAGTGCACGATGTGGTCGTTTAATTAGGAAGATGTCGATATTCGGCGTTTAGTGTTGCTGTAAAACTTAATTGTGACATAATCGACCGACCGACCGTGGTCCGAGTCGATGTTGGGCCCTCGGAGTGCACGCACGACAAGAACGCGGGAGACATGTCTTCCATCTATCACAACATGATCGAACCGGTTTTCTGTTTTCCAAGTGGCTTGATGTATTTTTTTGTACTGGAATCTAGTACGAATACTACAGACAACCATATTAAAAGCCCCGGCGAAGTCGATCAGTCTCAACCCATTAGGGGATATTTCATTGCCAAGCACGATTTTCACATCATGTCGGGGGCAGCGCTCATAAGTATGCTCTAAGGCGCTCATAAAAGGCATTTTTGGCCAAATCGTCCTTCTCTTCCGTCGGGGCGTGGGTGAATCCCAGTACTCGACGACGGAGTCTCTCTCCCACCATAAATTCGACACCAAATTTGCGCGCCTTTATACATATGACCGCTGTAGTAAATGTTACAAGAACCTACACATTTTCGTCCTTGTCCCGCTATCCCACTTCTTGAACGGCGGTGATGTCAGCCTTTAGTCTTACGAGGACATCAACCAGCTGGGCAGCGGCATCTTCCCAATTAAGGCACCGGACATTCCATTCCATCGTGATCCTTAATTCGTTTGCGGGGGTCGTCAAGAGAAAGGTGGTATCTCATCCGAGGCGTTGTGTAACTTTTCATTGGAGCAGGTCTCTACGTGGTGGGTTCCAAACCCAGCGCACAACCTCGCTAGGCGAGCCACTTACTTCAAAACCGACGCCCGCTCGCAGCCGCACCACTGGTGAACAGACGCTGCAATTAGACTTCAGTGGACCCTTAAATCAATTAGGTCGGAGTGGCTCCACTGAAGCTTCCTCTCTTATTAGCCGTGACTCAAGGCTCCACACGGATTGGTTACCGCATCTTGCACAAGGGTTGCCTACATTTCCAGGGTGCGCGACCTGGACGCAAGAAGAGGAATTGAGTATAGTCTCGCAACTGTACCAGCATACCCAGAAGCTTGACTACACCCCATTACACCCATACTCATATATGAACGACACCACTAGGGCTCGAAATATGGTTACCTATAACAACAGATTGAGGCACAAGAACATCCATCAAGCTACTTAGTTATCTGCGTATCGAAAATCGTACAAATAAGTTATTTTTGCTGCAATAGACGGGCGGCATATCGGTAATGTTTTAGACTTGCGTATGTTACGAGGACGTAAAGGGAACATTAACAAACACAGGGATGATTCGACATTGCTATAATCTCTGCAGATAGTCAGCTAGTTTTCTCCTCGACTTTCTGTCCTGAGAGCACTCAGCAGTAACTCGGTATAATGCTGCAACTACACATCTTACAAACCTCCCAGTCATAGCAAACTATCTTATAAGAGCGCCATGTACATGAAAAGTTGTCACCGCTTGCCGTTGCCATTACTGACGGTTGTCCCACAGAAACCAGCGGCAATTTGATTTTTTGCGTCAAACCGAGCAATGAGTTAGCTCGCTGTCTACAAAGTTGTCAGTATAGGCCATTTAAAGCAATATTCTAAGTAACTAAAAAAATGCGCAGTTTTTCAAAAGAAACCAAAACTGAATTCGTAATTAATTATTTATTACCATGTAGATCAAGTATATTTGATTAGCCTCCAACATATAAATTATAAAATTCGTTGACAAAAATTATAAATTTGTTTAAAAGAATGCAAGCACAGTAATAACTGGCAACATTACGTAACTGTTAGCAGTGTCGATATCTCTTGTATGCATATGCCTCTTCCCGTCGAGTGGTACGGCTGTGAGGCATGTAACATGGGTAGTTGCAGCATAAGGGAGCTCTGAGGTGACACTTCACGCTCTCTACGTAAGACTGCAAAAATTGGTTTTAGGAAAGACAGTGGAGAGAAAAGTGCGTCTGCTTTGTAATGCGCACTCTATGGAAGAGATATCGATAGTTGAAGAAAAAAAGAGGGGTTAAAAAGCAAAATTTTTCTGAGAAAATTTGGCGATTTAAAGGAGAGGTTATATAGCAATTAAAATCAAGGTTATACTGAAGTTATGGATATATCATTTCTCCAAATGCAGTGAAAATTGAATACTGTATCGACGGTGGCACAAAAACTTGAGCAAGACAGGAGGAAAGATCAGGCGAATGACTAAAAGAAGAAACAAATAGCCCGCTGCATATCAAATTTGGTACTAGAAATAGAAGCGATTTCCCTTTTTGATGACGAACCCAGCGTTACTCACCACCGCCTTAACTGACCCAGGGGCGTGCCTGATAAAAATCCAAGAGAGTGACAATCCGAACGCGCAGGTCGCTGTTATATTTCCTTTTTTTTAGAATTTTTTCAGATTTTCTGGAAGGAAAAGTGTTCCCGATGTACACTAAAGCTAGGTGCTACTTACATATGTAAAAAAATTTTATATATGGTACGTAAGTCGAACAATTTTAAAATAAATTATATTCTTTTGAATTGATCGTTCACAGGTAGCCTTTCCGGAAAATCTGCTCCTCTCGAATGCCAGCGTATCTACGATAAATGGTTTAATGCTGTGTCTTTTATATATATACATTAAATGTTTTCAGTTCATGCTCCATTAAACATGCCATTTTCTGCATTTTTCGCGAATGTAAATTATTTTTCATATATTTCATATATGAGTGGCACGTGAGCAGACACAAATTTCGCAATAATCACCCAAACAGTAGTTGAAAAAACTATACGGAAATGGTTTTGTCATCAGCATTTAAAATCATCGATCTATGACGTGCGACCAATAGCAAATTACTATCCATTTAGTTCTGTACATTTACTCTATAAAAAAATATTCAAATTGTGAAATAGAAAACGAAAAAAAGAGAAAACTGTGTTTTCATCATAATTATGAGTACATTAAACTAAATATTAAACTAATAAGCAAACACTGCGCGAATTATAATTAAATTTGTGAATTTGCAAAAATTTGTGGAAAAAAAACTGTAGGTATGACTAACGATTGTGAGTGAAAGACAAAAGTTGGTGATTCCCTGTTGCTGAGCTGTATTATAATACTTTATTATGAGTGGGTGGTACAAAATGGCACTGCAATAGATAAATAGTACTTTAAATATTAATTTTATAATTTTTTCTAACCAAAGAATTAAAGGTATTTAATGAAAATGATGAACGATTTTAAGCCAAGAAAGAGGATTGATAAAGGACAAACTGAGAGCCATCATATTTATAGAACCCGGCACTATCGATATAATTTCATGAGGTAGATACTGGAAGTTATTTAGTCTGGCAACTCAATGCACGTTTCTGCGCCATTCTGCGCCACTCTTTGCGCTCTTTTTTTTATCATTATTGAGATACTTTATTTCAGTGATGATAGCACTTTTCTTTTACTTAATGACAGACTGCGTTAACTAATAGTTACTTTTACCATGCTGTCTTTTGCTCCACTTATTTAGTCTTTTCGCAGACAATACAAATGGTCTGTTGCATGAATTTTTGCAGCCTAATTGGCCTTCCCCTGACTCTATCTTCTTCGTCTGACATGGTCGTGAATGCGTGGCAGGTCTATATAACAAATGTGGTGCTCTCAAATACGTCGTATACAGTATCATTAGTCCTAATTGGCGCAAGATACATCAGTAACTCACCACTTGTAGCCTCGGGAATTCTATATTTGGCTTGGGTCTTGCAATAGCTGACTTTACTACCTTTCTCGCTATAACATTTCAATTGATCCTTGAAGCTCAGTCGACGATCAAGTACTGGTCTGAAATATTTAATGACTGGATTCATATATATTAGGTAAAGTAAAAATTTCGTTCGGTTTTTATCTAAGAGATGGCGTTATAGCCCATAGTACTAGCGTTACATGTCACATCATGTCATATTATACGGCGCTGAAAACGTGTTTATTCGCTCTAAAAGTTTGTCTTTGACAGTTTTTCCATTGATTGATTCATTACATTGTGAGCGCTCGTCAAAGATGGACACCAGCAAAGAGAAAATTCGCTATATTTTAAAATTTTTCTTCGATTAAGGCGAAAAAGAAGCCAAAGCGGCTGAAAAAATTTAGTTTATGGGCCCGATACTTAAACGTGTAGCACAAAAGTGGTTTGCTAGGTTCCGTTCCGGTAATTTCGATGTCAAAGATACACCACGCGTCGGGAGGCCTGTCGTCGAAAATTGCGATCAAATCATGGAAAGAGTGGAAACAGACCGTCACGTGAGCACTTATTTAATTGCTGAGGAACTAAAGATAAGCCAGAAAACCGTTTGGAACCGTTTGCATAAAAAAAACCGAACGAACTTTTTACTTTACCTAATATATATGTATCCCTTTAACTTAACTCCAATCACGTTGTTTCTAGCACATTTTAATTAAGTGTTTTACCATCCCTACTATTGCTCTATCTTCAAGGCAGACAATGCCATGGTTCATTGTATTCTATAGAAGCCTGGCTCGAGCATGGACCTCTTGGCACGTTTGGTGTGCTGAAGGAAATCATCTGTCCATATTTCATTGGTCATATTGTAACAGTCAACGAGGAACGCTATAAAGCCATGATTAATTAGTTTTTTGTGCCTGAATTGGAAGATGTTGATGTGGACGCCCTTTGATTCCAACAAGACGTGCTGCATGTCCTACAATCAACGAAACTTTTGGTAAACGAATTACCTCGTCTCATGGGGCTGTGGCGTGGCACCGTTGGACAATTTTTTGCACACCAAAGGCCTTAAAAAAACTCCCTCTATAACTATGTGTGGTCGGATTGGTTTGTGTTGCCAACCGGTGGGATTTTGTTGGCATTTACCCCTCCGACGATTGACCTCGTTATTTATGGACGACATTAGTAGTTTATTGTGGTTTTTATTAACTTTTTAGGAAGATTTTAGTACCCAAGTAACCAACCCAAGTAACCCAAGTCCTTTTCATCGATGTCTATTATTCTTAACATACTTGGAAGGCCTCGTGCTTAATTTGCTCTATTGTTTTTTTTTTTTTTCAGTTCATCACGCTTGGCTTTCCGTTCTGCTTTTCGAAGTAGATGTTTACACTGCCATCGTCATAGTCAAAGAAATCTGTGTGTAGTTCCGCTATTCTAAGGTTTCTCCAATAAGCTGAAGTTCTATCGCCTAGTTTTTTTAAGGGAAGTTGGCACAATAGGGGAGTGTATTTGGCAGGAGATCTTTCACAGGGTTTAGCATTCTATTTTTTAGCATTTTAAGTAATATGTATGAGAATCAATTTAAAAATTTACTATATTCCCAGTGGCGCCCCCAGGCAGGAAATGTCCGCCTCGCCGACAGTATGATTTAAAAAGCTCCTCAGAGAACTCCATCAGCAGTATGCTTGGAAAAACCTATAGGTTATCGCATTTGTTAAAAAATTCTAAGACGCGCACCGCAAATTGGAAAAGGGTCTCGACTGAAAATTATTTTAGCGATTAAAAAGCACTAATTACGAGTATATTTATGACTTTCGAACCGCGGTATTTTTTAAGTCCCTTTTCCCCATAGACAAAGAATTTCATTTCAAAATTATTGTTGATCAAAAAATTTTGTTGAATTAGATTTCGTAAAACTACAATAAAATGGAGTCATGGCCCCTAAATTTTACAAAAAATAGTAAACATATGGAATACCTTAAAAGTATAGTTAATTTAAAACTCGGTTGTATAAATTGTATGATAACCACACCCTACCAACTAATGCTCAATCCTCCCATTGTTAGATTTACCTCCTAGATTTTCATATGAAATCATCACGAGCAAAAACAAATAAAACTGAACCGTTTCATATGATTTCATATTTCTGAAAAGCATTTTGTGTTAACAAATTATCGTCTCGAGTGAGTAAGTTTTCCGATAATTTGATAAAATTTTTAAACACAGTATTGTTGTTTAAACAAATTACTGTTAAATGCTCAAGCGAACTGTCAACACAAAGTCAAGTTCAATGACAAAATTAAAATTTAATTGTAATAAAAATAGGCATAAATACAGATTTACTTACTGAGGCTACAAATCTATGCTTGGAAAAAATTTACAATTTTCACATAATTTTTTTTTTTTACTTTTTTATTATTTTTACTAAAAGGAAAATGCTAACTCATTTGCGCTATTTAAACAAATGAAAATCATACAATTTCAAACAGTGCCAAAACAGCTGAGCAAGTGTCAACGACAAGTGTATGAAGTTCAAATAGCACGAGCAAAGAGTTTCGTAAAATACAATATTATACAGTGAAAATTCTCAAAAAAAAAAATTAAAAAAAAAAATTATAAAAATATGAAAATTTTATTTGCTTTCGTCTTGTGCGCTTGCGGCATTGCAATTACGGTAAATACAAAAAGAAAAAACAGAAATAAAATTAACATTTAAAAATTGATTTGAAATTTTCGTGTTATTCTCTTTACATCCAGCTGGCAGCACCACAGTACGTCGATCCTTACGCAACATCCTTGCCACAATTCACGCAGCTGAGCACCACACCATATACCGGGTATGGACAAAATATACGTATATGGCCCTGGGTTATTGGGCAATATGCCTACCCATATTACCAGTATTACTCAACCTACTGGAATAATTTAAACAATAATCCTTCCAGCTATCCATACAGCAACAATGGTTATAATGGCTATAATAGTTACAACGGCTATAACGGTTACAACGGCTATAATCCATACAATACCTACAATAAATACAATTCATACAATCCATACAATACTTACAACCAAAATACGGGCACAAACACCTATTGGAATGGTTATGCTTGGGTTAATAGTTTTCGATCGACGCAGGCTGGCAAGAAGTGAGATTGAGCTGAGAGCAGAGTTTATAGCAGAATTCTTACTGTCTTACTGTATTTTGTTGTTTTATTATTTTTAACACTCATATTTATTTATTAAAAAAACTTAAACTTTGAAATAAAATTATATTGAAATATAAAAAATTAAAACACTTTTAACTACCAAAATTAAAGGAAGCATAAAGGACTATTATATACTCGCATGTTTGCTTTGTCTGGTGTGTAGTTTTGGTATTAAAACTGCCTACAAACGTACTATTATATACCAGTATAGTTAACTAGAAAGTGGTAAACATTCATTCATATTATATAATAATAAAATATTTATGTGTGAAGTACTCTGCTAACAGTCGCAATACCAACTTTACAACAGCTGTAATAAGCTCATAAGGTCAATGTTGTAAATAATTTTTACATAACAAAGGAGCACAATAAAACTCATTTACTTACACCTGTGGCATTTGAATATACCGTAAATAAAACATTTTAGTAACAAGTGACCATGATTGTTGTCAAACGCTCAGGAATAACGGTTGTAAATACCCTGTAGGAAATTTCTTGCCACTTAGTAATGGAAAAATGGGTTATATCGTTCAAGAAATAGATTTCTTTGAAAGTTCTAAATTTTATTTAATTTTTGTTTCTTGTATTAAACAAAGTTGTAAAAAAAGAAAATTATTGGAAAAATTTATATATACATATATGTGTACACACAAACATATACATTCTTGTTTTCTTGGAAAATCCTAAGTATATACCAGGTGTGTCTGTTGAAGTGTGCCGGTTTTACTAGTAGATGTCGCTAGCAATATGTATAAATTTCTATGATTTGGCATGTATGTAATTTTTTTCTATTGACATTAACCTACAAAAATCGAATGGTTTGCCTCGAAAGAGAAAAAGTTTTCTTGGAATGGTATCCATAATTTGCCTGAGAGATGGGCGAAATGTATAGAAACCAATGGTCAATACTTTGAATAAAAAAATATTGAGATTCCTCTGAAAATTAAGTGTTTTCTTTATCGAAAAAACCGGCAAATTTCAACTAACACACCTGGTATATATTGTATATTATGGTGTAACGATTTTCCTTAAATTAGCTCCAATGAGTTCCCATATAATAAAATAATTTATTACTTTACTATACACAAAGATTTATTTAACAACTTTCACACTCTACTATTTTCACTTTCCAGCATTGTTGTCACAAACGAGTTTACTTTGCAATTAACTAACCACGGTATTGGTAGCTCTCTATGTACCTCACCCACAGGTCGTACTCAGCTCCTGGAATTTCTTCCATGTTTCTACGATAGCAAACACGTTCGATGCTCGCGGTCTAGAACATTCTGTAGTTATCGGTACCTTCAATATAATAACATAAAGATAAAATGATTTTTTAAAATACTTTTTACTGCAATGAAATTTTTAAAATTTTTTTTAATTAAAATAATTTAAAATAATATAACTTTAAATTTTATAAAAGGTGAATTTTCTTTTAAAATTCGGTTATTGGAGAAGTATAGAGAATTCAAAGATATATTTATGGCAAATACGTTTTTCTTTTGCTTTAAAAGTGAGAAATTTATACAATTTAAGATTTTATAAAAAATGATTTTTTTTTTTATTAATAAGTGTTTGAAAATAAAAAAAAACAAATTGAAGGAAAATTAGGTTTTGACGTCTTAGAAAACTGCATAAATTAACAATTATCAGAACGGGATTAATTGTTCTTTATCAAGCTGCTTCTAGGCCTTAAGAATTACTTTCACGGTCATTCACTAAAGACATTGAGATTATTCTGATGCCGACATAACCTCACTTCTTCTGATAGTTAAGTTGCACCAATGTAAAGCTGAAAATAGTAATTATAAAAAAATAGGTATTGCCTTTACTTAAGTATAGGTATATATAAAAGTAGATCTCAGACAACTCTTTAAACTTTGAAATTACTGCAGTATCTTCAGGTGGAAGGTTTTGCGCATAGAAAAATTGCTGAGATAGATAATAATGTTGAAAAACAAATAAAAAATATTAAAATATTCGTCTATAGCGAAGCGGTAACATCATATTGTGTTCTAGAATGTCCTTAGAAGCAGTGAAGCCGATTGCATGAAAACGGTTGGAAAAGCCTCATGAGTCTACCAAGAAACGAAATAGCTGATGAAATTGTGAAAGGTGGCATTCGGCTGACTACTGAACCAGCCAAAAATATATACAAGTCTCTAAAAACTATACACAATGAAATTTCCGAAATGGCTGACAGACATATCAGGGTGAGATAGAATGCCTACATGCAGGATTGCCAAGATTATGTGGAAAACCACTGAAGGAAAATTAGCAGATTTTTTGTTTCCGCGATCTCAAAAACGTGAGCCAAATTGACATCAGTACTGATGATATATGCATGAAGCCTAGGGAAGAAGGCGTGGGTGAGATCTGCTTCTGTTAAATGTTATTTAGAATTTGTCTTCCATATCTAGGAGCTTTGCAGCTTATTAAAGAACTGGAGAAAGTAACAAAATTAGAAATCAAAACTCTCGGAAGCTTCACAATGAGTGTTAACGTCCTAAACAATGTCCCAACTAACTTTCTTAGGGAACAGCTGATCTCTGTATGGCTAGGTAGCCAGCGACTAAAACCTAATCTAAACCTGAATGAAATAATTTTAAATATTTGATTTTATATTTTCTTTTTTCAATCATAGTATATACAAAAATTACCTCGAATATATTTTAGATATATACCAAAATTTATTCAAGAAAAATTTCCTACTGGCATGCCACACAGTATTTACATGAGTGCATAACTCTTTATTGTTAGACTGCAGCTTAGCATTTTTGTAGGGCTTTTATGAATGGTTTGGTACGTTGAACTCATATGCAAGTCCGTAGCTGTGTCACGGTCAATGTAAATGAATTACACTATTGTTGTATTTTATCAAAGCAGTTTACAAAATTTTTTTGTATCGTAGTTGTTGTGGTATATAAAGGCAGCACCTTACTAACGGTTAATAACCATATAATGTTAGAGAATTTATATTGCTATATTTTCAACATTTTATGAAAGCTTTTTGAATAAATATTCTAACTGTTTCGTAATAACTGACAATTGTATCAGATTTTGAGAGGAATGCTGGTTGCAATACTGAATGAATGCAACTAAAAATAATTTTAGAGTTTATCGAAATTTTACATCATATTAATGCTTTGCGCACCGTTATAATTTATTGGTCTTTACTATTATTATTCATCGATTAAATTTATAGGAATATACCATATATATGACAATCATGTTTTGATGAATTTAACAACAATGAAGACAATATTCTGTCGTCAGAGCTAAGATGGAGTGAGCTTTTCTTACTTTGACTTCTGTTAGAAATGTATCGGGAATTGGTAAATAAGACACAAAATATTTATTTTTTTTCAAATTTATTGCATCGTACTTGAAGATTGAAAACCATTTTCGAAGTAAGTTCAAAAATTTATTTCAACTCATTTCGTAACTTTTCGCTGCGAATCCTATTTTCTGTCGTCTATGGTCTGAAAGCGTTGGCCTAAAAGTGATCACTTGGGGCTTGGAAAGCACAACTGTCGGGAAGGACCATAACAGGTGGCATTGGTTTACTTTTTTTTCCCAGAAAGTCGTTCACAACGTTGTCGTCGTGCGATGATCTTTTATTCTGTTGTAAAATTGACTCATTTTCTTTCTAAAAATCATGTTTATTTTGAGGAATTTGCTCTCTAAAATGCCAAATAATGCTCAGCTAGTATTGTTTTTGTTTACCTGTCTGACTTTCAGAAAAAAATTTAAGAAGTAAATACTGCGAGTACAGTGCCACTTTTAGAAGTTTTTTTCGGCTCAGTTGGATGATGACCATACACTATGTATGGTAGAAATTGACATGCTCAGGTTTGGCTTCAGTGATTTTAAGTTTTTGAAGAAAATTCAAGTCTACACTACTCATACTCGTTCATATGTTCGTGTTTTGGGTATAGTCGATTCACCATAATTTTTTGAAATTCCTTTCACAATGTAACATTTAAGGCAAATTTTTTATTCAATTATGGTATCTAGTGTCTGAAATCATTGCAAAAAAAGCGCGACATTACAATAAGGAATGGAGACGGCAGCACAATCGGCAGAATAGGGAAGTTCTCTTAGGGATTGCAAAATGGATGGAGTTTGACGGATAGCTTTTTATAGCTTTCACTATTTTTTAATGAAATGAGTTTGGCTCTGAAATGAAAAGTAGCGGGCGCCACGAAGAAACTTACCTGATGCATTGGACACCGCGGTCTTGAGTTTAGGACAGTTTAAATACGCACAAGAAAATTGCTGAGTCCCACAAATGAGAATTTTTGGTTATCAGCTATCTTCGTGAGGAGAATGCTTTTTACGGCTGCTACCCAAAATCCTCCCTAATGAGTTACCAAAGGCGTGTGTAGCCTGGCGTTGTCCTGATGGAACACATTTCGGCCTCTGTTGATCAAAGATGGTCTCTTTTGGATGAGTGCTGTTTTCAAGCGGTCCAGTTGTTGGCAGTAAAGGGCCGAATTGAACGTTTGGCCATATGGGAGCAGCTCTTAGTAGATGATTCCTTGCCAATCCCACCAAACACACAGCAAAACCTTCCTGGCCGTTTCAACCACAACCGATTTCGCTTGACGTTGTCGTAAGTGATCCACTTTTCATCGCCAGTTACCAAACGCTTCAGAAATGGTTCGACTTTGTTGCGATTCAGCAGCGATTCGCAGATGGAAATTCGGTCCATCATGTTTTTTGCGTTAGTTCGTGTGGCACCCAAATATCGAGCTTCTTTTTTAATCCAAGGTTATGCAAATGGTTCCAAACGGTTTTCTGGCTTATCTTTAGTTCCGCAGCAATTAAGTATATGCTCACGAGACGGTCTGTTTCCACTATTTCCATGATTCCATGATCGCAATTTTCGACGACAGGCCTCCCGACGCGTGGTGCATCTTTGACATCGAAATTACCGGAACGGAACCTAGCAAACCACTTTTGTGCTACACGTTCGTTTACAGTATCGGGCCCATAAACTAAATTATTTTTTTCAGCCGCTTTGGCTGCTTTTTCGCCTTGATCGAAGAAAAATTGTAAAATACAGCGAATTTTCTCTTTGCTGGTGTCCATCTTTGATGAGCGCTCACAACGTACTGAGTCAAACAATCGAAAAACTGTCAAAGACAAACTTTTAGCGCGAATAAACATGTTTTCAGCGCCGTATAGTATGACATGATGCGATGGGTAACACAAGTACTATGGACAACAACGTCAGCTCTTAGATAAAATCTGAACGAACTTTTTACTTGACCTGATATAATACGAGTCCATAAGATTTATGTATTGAGTTCCTGTAATTTATTGTAGAATATCATGAAAAGTTCATCCAGCGTCCTTCAAGATTATAGGATTTTGAAATGAAGACCTAGCCCACTGATGGAAATTATATTTCAAATAAAGTGGGTTAAAGAAGTTCCAGAGGATGTCGGTTATGTCTAGAAGTCCAGGCAAACAATAGATCAATATTCCAAAATTGACGTTGAGGACTTTACGGACAAAAGCTCTACTTAGATGCATTTTTATTAATATAAAAAAGTACGAGCATAAAGTCAATCAATCACATAGCAGTAAATTTACGTCATATACAAGCATAGACAGTGTAATTCCTGCGCTTCTAACAACCGGCTATCAACGAACGCTCTTTGTAGTTTAATGACGTCACAAACTTACATGAAAAAATAAATTAATTAATGTTACCAACATTTCTGCTTCACACGCAAATTCATAACAATGTGAGGCCAAAGACGGTCAAGCGGAAAGCTGGTGACATACTGAACAGCAGAGAAGTACTCATACACTTAACGGGTATGTAAAAAAAGCATGTACATTTTGGTTTCTTCTTGTAAAAAAGAAGCGCTAAAGAGTGCTTAGTGACAAACGAGCTTATGTTGCTGAAAGTGAGCAGCTGCTAAATGGTTGATGTTGCGAGTAAAAAAGGAAACTAAAAATTTTATAAAAATAAAATGTAAAAAGAGCTGGAAGAAAGTGCTAAGCGAAAAACGTTTAACAATACTGAATTCTGTTGTTGTTGGTAAGCAAGTAAGCAAACCATTACAAACAATGCTCTGTCAAGCGAAAAAATGACTAAACTGCAGTGCGGCATTAAAGCTCAACTCAGAGCACAGCGCACTAGAGCAGCTGCAGTTAAAATCTGCTGAAGATGTATAAACGGAAATCTTCAAAAAACGCTTAACCATGCGCAGCAGCTCATACATTAATGCTGGTGTATGTGTGTGTGCGCACTCGTGAGCCAGTGAATGAATTGGTGGGAAAAAGTTTAAAAGAAATTCGAAAAGAAATATACACTACCATAAATATGAGTTTTGGAGAGATGGATTTGGAGATATGTGCATGAATATATGAATGTATGTATGTATATATGTTTGTATGTACTCGTATGTATATGTTGTCAACAGTTTACTGCCGCAACCAACTTGACTTCGGCACTTTGGTGCAGATGAGTGAACCAGTCTTCGAGTACGTCTTGACTGAAACGGTACGTGCGGCGTAGCTTAGCGGTGGAAACAAATACCAACAATACATTCATCTGCGTAAAAGTGATATTGGTGGCGAGTGGCCAACAAATTTGTTTACGTGATTTTGTGAGGAAGAATTTTACTTGGCATTTTAACATTAACACGCGCATATGCCGACTGCCTGCTAGTGAATTTGTGAAGCTTGCGAGAAAGTCGTACGGCGAATGTACGTTGCGTGAATTCAAATTTTTTTCAAAAAAAAAAAAAACATTTCTTTGAAATAAATAGTATAAAAACAAAGGAGTTATAAGAAAAATTTTAATTTTTTTTATTTTAATATTTAAAAAAAAATTTTTGTTAAAAAACTTCAAAGGATTTTAAACAGTATGGTAAGTAGTTTTAGTAAATTTATATTTAAAAAAATATTAAACAAATGTATCGTAAATTTATTTTACCGCTAACTTCTTGCAAAAGTATTAACTTCACAGCATTTCTGTTTAATTGGCTAGAAAAATGCACGTTTGTAGCACAGTGACCCGGTTTCAAATTTACTGCAGACATGCAATATTGCTGCTGCAGTAAAAGTAAACAAATGCGATGCTGTTGCTGTGCATATAGTTATAAAGCAATCTGCTATTTCTCATTAATTATATGTAAAAGTAAAGAATTGAACTTTCAAAAACAGTATTTTTTGCGGTATAAGCAATACAAAGATGGTTTATTTTGTAAGGCAAGAGCGTGTGTTGAAGTTTTTATGCACGTTTTTTCACCAAAAAAATTTAAAAAAATATAAATAAGCAAAAATAAATTTTGACTCTTTGACTGCAGCTTAGCAGCGCGAAGACTGTACAGTTCTATTGCCGGAGGAGCAAAAACCATTGATTGGCACACTGCTAAGGAGAATCTCCAAAAGTTTAGCATTGTTTGATGGAGACTCATGGTAAAAGGATGAGTACTTCTGCCAAGAGTTTTGTCTCCGTTGCAGAGATATAGACGGGGAGGAGTCGAAATAGAACTACCTCCGGGCATCGTTTTCGAAGTAGTTTTTACTTTAACTGACTTACAGATATAGCGACAGCTAGTGCCAATAATGACATGTTTTGCATTTAATCAGCCAAGTTGTGTCAGCATCAAGAAAGGTGAGAAAAATTGCCTCTAGAGGCCACCAGACCTAAGTGCACTAGACCAAGAGCCCCGTGATTCAGCAATCTAATTTTCAGATTACTGCATATCATTCACAGACTTCATGCCAGGCTTCAAGGTAGTTATCCCGGATAGAAACTTTTAGGACATTATACAATAATAGCAGCAAGCGCCGACTGGATTAATTTTTACACGGATGGGTCAAAACTAGACAATAGGGTCGGTGGCGGGGCTTACTCAAAGGACTTTGACATCTGTAAATCCTTTCGTTTACCGGATCACCTTGTTTTTCAGGCAGAATTGGTAGCCGTACATGATTCTTTCAATTGTCTCAGATCATTGATACTTTCGGATAATCGTATCCCTTCCACTTTCGCCATCAGGGATGAGTTTGTTCTCTTCACTTGTTAGCTCACTAACTTAAGATGGAGAAGTCTTAACATATGTAATGTGGCCATGACAATATGACCAGAATGGAACAGGTAAGGCTCTGCTGGTTGACTCCTTAAGTAGTTTCCCTTAGACGATACCACGCTCGTATTTTACTGCGTAAAACCCGCTGTGTCTTCCACAAAATACATATATACTTTACTGTATCTGCACACTACGTGGATATATGGATTCTCCATATATCGCTCTTAACCAGACATAATTTAGAAGCAGGCGACGCGGGCAAGTAATATCTCATCAGCGGCCCTATTAGCAACCAGAGAAGTCTAACCTCTGCAAACTAAGTAAGCTTCACGTAGTTTAATATTTATACTGTTCTGCTAATCTTTCCTCGTTGTCAAAGTCAGTTGGTCGGACATACTTCAACTTCCTAAATCCCTGAATGTCAATTAGAACTTCTGAAAGTGCACCCTATTTAAACAACTCACAGGTTATGTCATTGCATTCGATGCTCTTATAGCCTGGTAAACAAGTTTTCCTTCCTCTTTAAATAGTGAAAAGCTCTGTCGTAATTTTTATAGCAATTACTTCGGCTTAAAATATACTTCATTGTTTTTCCAGCTTGACTAACCCTCTCTGACTTCTGGTTGAACGCTATAAGCCTAAGCGCCCATCACACCACTGTAAATTTTAGAACCATCTGTACGAATAAGAGGAGTTTTGTCAACAAACTTGTGTTCTTTGAGAGAGGAATTGCATGGAAGAAGGCTAGCTAGGATTACCTTAGCACTTTCCTACTGATTGCCAAACTTTTAGAAGACTGCAGTTAAAACACTATCATATTTATACCTGTTTTATCCTGCTCGTAAAAACTGACCGAGAAACGAAAACCGTCCCCAGGTGTATGCCGTCTACTTTTTCCCGAGCAGGGAAGATTAAGCGGAAGGCGGCCCCATTGGGCATCATGTGTGTCAAAGCCAAGTCGAAGTGCGTTACAACATACATCCAGGTGATACACAGTGAATATCACTCAAGTGCCGGGTCATATGGACGTAGAAGGCAATCAAAGGTACAGCTGCGGTAGGCGAAGTTGAAACCATTGACTACTTCAGGCTTTTCATCACCTAAAAATGTTATCTAAAACAGTGAACCAAGGAAAAATTAAGACCTTGGAAAACTTCCATCATTTAATGTGTGGATTGTAGCAAGACCAAATTGTTACTAACCTCGAGCAAACGAAAACATCTACCTTTGACATATCCTCTGCACAAGTTAGGTAAAGCGGAATCGTCTATATGGATAGCATATTCTGAAAATAAATAAACGCTGGAGCATCCGTCCATCAGCCAATTGAGGCCTAGCACCTTACGCGGTGGGCCTAAACCCAACCTTATGTGGGCGCACATGGTTGGAAGAAATTGAAGTTGTTTAATAAATCAATTTCCCCTTTCAGCCAAACAAACTTGCTATGTTGTTAAAAGTACTTCTGGAATATAGTTAATGGGCAAAGTAAAAGTTTCCTGGAATATTTTTGTTAAATTTTCAGCATCATGAGAGTATCTGAGAGTCTCTCTTTCTACCAAATAATTAATACTAAATAATAACATAACTAAGTACATACGAGTATACATATAGCAAGTGTGTAGTTAATTACATATTTACGTCCCTCTCCTTTATGTGTGTTTTGTAAATTTTTGCTCCACTTGTACTTGTACATTTATGTCACACATGACTATGTCAGACGTTTATGACATTGTGTCATACCCATTTTCGTTGTTTGCTGGCGAATGTCGCTTTCTTTTAAGTAAACACATTTATCTTCATATTTATATTTACATGCTGCTTTTATGCTCGTTTATCTTTGCGTGTGAATGCATATCTTTTTCAAATTTTAATGTTTCATTTAATTTTGTTTATGTCTGCAGTCATTTAAAATAATTTTAACACGCAAACATTTGTTTTGATAGGTTAATTATACTTTTGAGTATGATAATGTTAGTGACATAAATTTTTATAAAAATGTTTTACATTAATAATTTAATTTATTTTTATTTATTTTTTCTTTATTTAGTTTTTACATAATGCATAAGTTAATAAATTATGAAAATTAGCTGCATGTTGCATATATGTATGTATTCAATTTTGAATTTTTTAATTAATTTTTTATTAATTTTTTTTTTAGATTTATTATTTTGTAATAGCTCTTAAAATTTAGCGTGCCATTCTCATGCAAAATTTAAAGGTCTAATTGATTTTGGAAAAAAAGGTAGCTTTATGTTTATTATAATTATTTTTTTAATTTGTTGAATTATAATAACCGATGAAGTTTGATATTTAAGCGGAAAATCAATATACAGCTAATTTTTTGAAATAAAACTATTCTTTCCGTTTTTAAATTTTTTTTATTTACATATTTTAAAATAAAAAAGATTCTTTCTAAATAGTGCTGAAAACATATTGAAAGTAAAATGCTATTATTCCCTCTTCTATTGTAACTACTTTCTGACACGGCACGTGCGTTTGTATTAACCGTAAATCGATTGCTAAAGACTCTTAACGATCGTTTCAGGCGCTATTTAAGCTATGTTAACAGCTAATTGCGTCCATTAACGAAATCGTCGAGGTTTTGTTGTAGAAAACTTAAATAAAAGAAGAATGCTTCCAAGCATAAAATAAGGTTGTCTTCGTCCATTGTATGGCACAAATTAAATCAATACCTAAAGTATTGTTAATTTAATCTGATGTCTGGTTTAACTGTTATATTTTTTTGTACAGCTAGATTTGCAAAAATATTCTTTTGCATTTAAACGATGTGTGAAAAAGCCGTTCTGTAAAATAAAATAGAAATATTTTAAAAAATAAGAATTCAAAGAAGTTTATAAAAATGAATAGTTCGCATGAATTATAGTCAAGAAAGTATTTTCAAACAAAAAAATAAAAATAAAAAAAAAATAAAATTAAAAAAAATATGACCACAACCACAGTTTGCTTTCTAGATAAAGTTTTTAGACATATAAATTGAAAAAAAATTATCAAACTAATGAGAAAGTACGAGCTATAGTTATTGACCCATTCCTTCTGTACATTTTTTCTTAGTTTGTTTTGTTTTTATTATTATTTTAATGTTATTTAGGCCGACTAAAGAGTAATCCATTATTATTGCCTTAAATTATCCTTTTTGCGATTTTTAAGATAACATCATTATGCCTCTCTCATAGAAACCCTTGTCACTATTGGCAATACCTCACCTGGTTTTACTGGCAATACAGGAGCATGTGACAATCACCTGATGCAAGGTCCGCACTATAAGGTGTATTCATGAAAGCCACCCAACAAAGCTCTCGGAGCTTTTGGTGATTTACTATGAATGTGTGTGGCCTTGATGAGTTGTCTTGATGAAACACAATTCCCCTGCGGTTGACCAAAGCTGGGTGCCTCTGGGCGATTACTTCCTTTAGACGGTTGACTTAATAAGATATCAGTTCCGAATCAAGAGTTTAATCGTAGGGGAACTAGCTGATTCATTGCCAATCCCTTCTGCCATGACCGTTTCATTTGACGTTGCTGTAAGTAATCCACTTTTTCTGACTAGTAACCAACCGGTCCGGTAATGTGTCGATTTTGTTGAGATTAAGCAGCGATTTGCAGATGGAAATCCGGTCCATAAGGTTTTTTCTCGTTAAATGTGGCACCCATACAATGAACTTCTTTGCGTATCCAGCCTTTTTCAAGTGGTTCCAAATTGTGTTTTGTGCAATATTTAGCTTCTGGGCAATCCTAACAGTGTCCGCAGGATAGCGAGACTTGACGATTTCTATTAGTTTATTGACATTTTTACTTTAAAATTACAGTGCAAGCCAATCGCTCAGGCAACTATTGCAAAGTTACTTTTTTTACTTGATCCTATCGAAGAGAATTCCATTAATATAATTTATCCGAAGATTTTTCCCTTTGTCGAAGATGGATAGATGCCTTCACCAACTTACAGCATAATGTCATAAACTCCTCCCAAAGTTCCAGAACGTATAAATATATTAAGACCCTATGTATGTGAGGTTAAGTTGGATTGTATCATCTAGATGACGATCCACCTGCAAACAAAAATTGAGTAGAAATAATAAAAACATTATGAGCTGTAAGACATATTGTGGCTATTTTAAAATAACTACATTTAAGATTCCTAGTGTTCTCGAAGCCCATTAACATATATTTGTTTGTGTTTAAATAAATAAATGTATTGTCTAAGTCCCATATATACCCTGGTCATTAAATAGTCTTGCTCTCATTTTTAGCTCGCATTCTTTTGCATCAATCTTAATAGACTCTTCTCTTTCCATCATCCTTTCCAAATTCATCTCCAGTACTGCAAAAATATCGTCGATTTTTTTACCATTTTTATCATAAGTAGAAATAGCAGTTATTTAAACTACTTAAAATACTTTGAAAATATATCATGATTGTTATATAATATGGCCGACTTTGTATCACTTTTTGAGAATTTATAAGCTAAAGAAAAAAACCCCAAATGTGGGCGTTAAATTATTACTTTTGATTTAGCATAAGTAAAACGTAGCCTACATTTAGGATGTTTAATAAGGAAGGTGTTGAAAGAACGAGAGAGAGAGAGAGAGAGCGAGGAAAAGAGAGAACGAGGAAGAAAGAAAGAAAGAGAGAGAGAGAGAGAGGGAGGGAAGAAGGAGAACGAGAGTTAGAGTGAGAGAAAGCGATTTGAGATGCAGTGTTTATATTCAACATCCAAGGAAAAATTTCATAACACTCTGAGTTATGTAGGTAAAAAAATGCTAAGTTAAAGCAAATGAGACTTTCAAGTTAACCAATAACCCACTGACTTGGTTCTCAAATTGCCCAAAAGGGAAAGCAGCGCAAAAAAAAGTAATTGCTTTAAGCATTTAATGATGAAATTGGGCAAGATTTGCGAAAGTGCAATAAGTAGTTTACTCCAAAACGTTGGTAATCATAAAGCAAATAAATTAAGCAAATATTTAGCACTAAGAGAACCGTAAAATATGACAAAGCTAATGCAAATTTGGGGAAAGAAAAGCAAATAAATAAAAAAATTAGACAAATTTGCACACGCATAATACAAATGTTAAGTATTTTGTTAGTGTGATTTCGCGGGCGTTTTAAAAAAGATGTAGTAATCTTCATAATAAAAATGAACACAAATGAAATAAAGGAAATTTCTGCGAAAGTAAATATTCATTTATACCTATGTATATATTTCGAGGCATTTCTTTATTTGAAAACTTCAACGGCTTATTTATACGCGAAATGAAATCGAAAGGCAGCAAATGAAACTGAAACTTTGGGAGTGTAAATATTTGCCATCATACAGTTACATATGTGCGCTGTTTTATATACATATGTTTATGCGTTAAACAGCTGCCTGGAGGAAAGTGAAATAGCGCAAATAAAAAAAAAAAAAAAAAAAAAAAAAAATACAATAAAATGTGGCGAATGCTGTGCCCAGTGACCGCATCGCGAAGCCAAAATGGAATGCTTACGCTTTGCGCGCAGAAATTTACGTAATAATGCAAATTGGTTGTGAATTCGCACTAAATTTAGTCACTATAACAAGAAAAAAATAAAATAAAATAAAATAAATAAATAAATAAGAAGAAAAAAAGCGCTTCGTATCACAAAGTTGTTAAAGTGGTGATGTTTTATTTATTTATAAGGTGAAATATAATCGAAAGTTTCGAGAAATTGTAAACGTTGTTGGGAAACAAATACACCTTCAATGAATATTTTTTATTTGTTTGCATTTCCTCTGAAACACATTTGCATGTATATTTTGTTAATTACGCCACAAAACTATGTCAGTAGGCATGACTAAAATTACAAGAAAAAAAATGTAGTCTTATTATATTCTCAAACATTTAATTTGCTTAACTATGTCATTTCCAGAGTACACGCGTAGATATATTTAGCTACAGGCTCGTATATTATTCCTAAGCTCAAAAGAAGTTATGAGCCGTACTTTTGCATAAATTTCTATGTGCGTATGTAAATATACTTAACTGCCAGTATTCACACGCTTCACAGTTGCTTTGATTGCCAAAATCTTTCTACAATATTTTTTTTTGCAATTTTCTAAACGAGCGAAATTTAAGCCAAACAAATTCTCACAAACCCCTCAAAAAAAAAAGAATAAATAAATATTTATTTAAATGCATTATTTTCTCCACTATATTGGTCAAGGGAACAAATAGTTGGCAATGAATGAGTTTGTCTCAATTCTTTACCTAGATTCGCAACACTTTCTATTTGCTTATTATTCACTGTGTGTGTGTGTGAATTCATGTCAACATCAATTAATTTTCGTCACCTATAGGCATGTCTCATTTAAATCATTTCACTTGTCTACTTTGTGGTTGACGTGTAGTGGCAACTGTTCGAATTTTTTCATCAAACTAATGAGCTTAGAAATTGATAAAAGAATAAAAAAAAATATTTTTGGCTTACATTTATTTTTATTTCTTACAAAAATCATTTTTATTTTGGAGACTTAAGGACTTTTATATTTGGATAATCTAAAAAATAAATGTAAATAATTTTTTTTAAGAAAGCGCATCCTGCTAGAGGTGGCTTTGTGAGATCAACTTAAAGCTGTATTCTCCTTTAGAACCCGAAAAAAGCGTTTTTATGTAGTTTTTTTTTTGAAGGGGAAGGAAATTATTCTGGCAAACGAAATGTTTTGACAATAATGTACTATATTTAAGACTTAAACTGCTATTTTTAGTATCAAAAAAATATTGGAATTTTCAAATGTTGTGATGAGTTTTCCGAAGCGGCTGCAGTCTGAACTAATGAAACGGTGCTGGTGTTAGAGGTAGGGTAATGAATTGTAAACAGTCGCGTCAATTTTTTTTTTTTAAATTTTATGGGTGCTTCTTCTATACCTATAAACTAAGAAAAACCAATGATGTTATAAAATTGCAAAATTTTTCAAAGTTGAAAAAAAAATTCACTTCCAGTTGTAAAAAAATAGATAAAACTTTGGCCCAACTTTTTTAGTTCAAAGAAAGTATAATTTAATACTGAAGCCAGATAACTTTGATTTTTATCGATCGGACATATATTCTTTTTGCTATCACTGGCACCGGTGAACCTGCTTGACGCTCGGCCACTAAAATTGCTCTAGCTTGTAAAATATGTCGATTTGGCTACTGAAATTTTGAAGAAGGTTGGATAGTTTAAGAGAAGATTAAGGAAAAATGCATTTTTTGAAGCCTCTAAATGAGACCACCGCCTTACCACTAGCTAGAGCTGGGTGTGTCAAACATATTCTTTCCTCTAATACAGTTGTCATGCGTTTCCAATTCTGATAGTACCGTTTGCGGTATATAGCTCTACTGTTGTCGACCGCTTTTCATTTTTCCAACCATCAAAATACCTCTTAATAATTGACGGGCATATGATATATGAAACACAACAACCCAACCTTAGATTTCTGAATGGGTAAAAATGCAACATCACCCCAAAGGTCTTCAAAAACCGTGTCGATGGCACGGAAAGGATCTATATATTAATATTAAATTGGATCTTCCCCCATTAGATCCAAACGTTTGCTGAGTTTGCTGAACGTTTGCGCGAATTCAAGATAATCAATTGGTTTATATACATTACATCTAAGTGACTTGGATCTAAAGTAATATGCACGTTGTTTCACTCACGTTTTTTACCCTGTACCTCCAGATTAATAACAACTTTCCTTTGGAGACTACTCCAAAAATGATTTTTAGTTAGTCCTAAAGAGCTCTAATTTCCAATTCCAAAACAGTTCTGAAACATTACCCAACTGAAGGTGGACTTCGTAGTTGACTGAATTCATTAGGAGATCCTCACAAACATCCGTTGACCGTTCGGAGGAAGTTCAAAACTGTCAACATCACTGGAAATATACAATATGTAGTGGTTTTCATAAAATAAATCCTAACACCAATCACGGTAGACATATCACTATATATATTTACATAATTGATATTTTGCAAGCGCTCAAACGATTTTCGGTCGCGTTCCTCCACCAATTAGTGTTGGTCTTGATGTTTTTCTAACAAAAGGAGGAACATTTAGTTGATTCTAAGCAGCTTACTAAAGGCTTATGAATTTTTATGAAGAACTTTAATTTCCACGTCAGAAATGCATTCGGACGCCTTGATATTTCCAGTAGCGGAACGACCGCAATTAGATAAATTAATTTTCTATCATTTTTGATATGTATGACCAGGTCAGGCCTCTCAAAAAGTAGTACATATTTTTTATTTATTTTTTATTATATAATACTCTGCGTTTTCGTTAAGTACTCCAGTTTCTTCCTTCCGTAAGAGTAAATCTTACGTATTATTATAGAATCAGTTATTAAATTAACAACATACATACATATGTGAATATTTATGTGCAAATTTAATGCCTTATTCAACCACGAAATTTACTCTGTATGCCCTGTGACATAATTTATGGCATAACGTGTTGACAAAAAATTAAAACATAAACACTTTGCTTGGACACGCGTTCTGCCGCAGAAAAAAAGTAATTCCCATAGCTAACTTATATGCCGTTACAACAACATTAAATACATAATTATTCATTTACTTTGTCTACGAGTGTCATCACGTACGCTGTGAAAATACCGGATTTGATAAAGTAATAAAGAAAAGCAGCGAAATGACAGTGCGAGTTTGTTGCTTAAGTCTTTTGTCTTATGTGTGGTAAAGAATGGGTGTTAGAAATTACTTTAAACTTTTTTAGACTAACTTAGGCTAGTAGTTTAAAGTAACGGCACTATTACTTAATGCCTAGACGGAAATTTCCACTTCACTTTTAAAGCAAATATTATTACATGTTTTACGGTATTCTTATTTTATTTATTTTATTTTAACATTTATTTTATATTTTCTTTTCCAAATTTTTTCTAACTGTTTTTATTTTATTTTGCTTCATTTTTTTCTCACATATTTGCAGTCACGCACTAATTTTGCGCACAGTGTCACATTAGCGCTGCTATTGACCACCACTTTGGTGCTGCTCTGCACTCAAGTGGACGCCGCAAAGTTGTCAGCAAACATCCCTACTAACACAAATGCTGCCAGCAGAAATTCAACAAGTAATGTGGAACTCGTGCACGCCACTGAGAAGACAACTGCGACAGCGACAGTTGTTGTAAATCAAACTGATGCGATTGTCGAATCAAAGGCGGCCAATGATGAAGATGAATTGAAAGAAAGCGTAGAAAAAGTAGATGCAGCAGAGAAGGACGATGACAACGAAGACGATGATGACAGTGAAACAGACTTGGAGTTGGATGAAGATGATGATGACGATGAAGATTCAACGAAGAATGAAACATCTTTAACCGCAGCAGAGAAAAATGAAGATGCCACCTCTGCGTTTAGTGTCTGGGGCATTGTACGTAATGTGTGGCATTGGCTGAGAGATGATTTGAGTGAAAGCCTCTTTGGTGATGATGATAGCGATGCAGCGGCGGGTGCACAAAAAGCGCTGGTGCGTGAGGTACGCGATGTGTCCGAGGTGGCGAAGGCGGCAGTAGGTGAGTAATTAAATCAATGAAAAATTAAATGTTGGTAAATGAAGGCAAATAAAACTCTGCATAATTAGTTTGAGCTGATGTTATAGATCGTAAATATTTTAATTGATATTACTAACATTTTAAGGTAGTAAATAATGAGATAAAATTTTCATGAAACAAAAAATAAAATTACACGCTTAAATGATTTGATTTTTTGGTTAATTAGAGGTGTTGAATTAGTTAAATGTTTTTTGGGCTTTCATCACCAATTAAAGGAGCTAATTTAGGCGCCAGTATTCTCTAAAATAAATAAATAATACATATAACTTTTAATAGTACTTTAGACCTTTAGATGCTCAGATGTCATGTAAAGCTTTTTATATGCCATTATAAATACATATCTACACACATTGATGTGCCTAAAAAAGCGCTAATGCTCGTCATAAATTGTTACATAAATACACATAGAAATCAATCCATAAGAAATGCTACAAATGATTGCAGCTCTTTCTTTCTTTCTTACACCATTTCGTAACACAATTCGTTGCATCACTTAACCTCAAACCTCAAACTTTTAACATATGTATGCATGCACTTAAGCGCCTACTCGGTTCAACAAGTGCAAGTGCAAGTGCTTGTGGTTGGGCGGCAGAGGAAGTCTTTGTTGCACAATCGAAGTGCAACTCATCGAATAATTTTTTGTGCGCAACTCATGGATAATGGAATTAAGTGCACTTTCACCTTCTAATGTGTGTGAAGCTTACAGTAATTGTTTTGAGGCATCAAATGTGAAATGACATAATTGTTGCTGAAACTGATAGATATTATCACTTTAATTAAGTTCGAAATGTTTGTTTTCTATTTTTGTAATACAAAGTGCTTCACTGAGTTAAGTAACAGAATGGAAATGCAATTAATGCGTTTTCTAATTATTTGGTTTTTCACAAAGAAACTAAATTTTGTAATATTTAATAGAACATAAAACTGAAATGAAGAAAAATTTAAATGGAAAAAAGTAGCGCTCAAAAGGTGTCCCATGGAAAACAGGACTGATACAAAAGTTGAGGAATATTTTTATGTTCTAAAGTGATGAGGAATATCTCTTATAGCTCTTTCTATAATTCATTGTTCCGCTCCATTACTCAACATTACAGCTACACTCATTCTCAGGAAAATAGAGGTATACAGAAGTTTCGCCACATTTCGTTGCCTGACTGGCTGATACGATCTCAGTAAAGACTATTGCCAGTCTAAATACTCCTTTTTTAAATCGAACAGTTTTCAACCGAGAACCCTATACCCTGTTCGAACTGTACAAAATTAAACTGAATAACTCACCTGTCTGAAGGGACATACTATAACCAATAGCATGCTCCTCCGGGTTTATTAGCATCTTTATTTCTATAGTTGAAGAGATGGGTTGTATCTGCTAACATCCTTACGCCCCTCACTGTGACTCCAGTAGCCGTGCTTGCAAAACAACTTCCTGATACTGTCAAAAGATGGCATGCATTCGAAATTGACTATTTATATTTTTTGTTTTCCTCTTCTTAGCCACCGTTTTGTGGTGGCCTTACATTGAATTTTGGAATTTGCCGCACTAGCAGTTTGGTTGGTTATGGTCTCCAGCATCTGTAACTAATGCGCTGTGCATCTAGGAGGTCACTTGGTGTTTGCTTGCCCGTTTGCTAAACTTGATTTGTTCTGTTTGTCTTGATGAGTTTGACGAACGTAGCTGGCCTGAGAGCTCAAATTAAGGGACCTTTCAGCCAAGCTTTTAGATGACATTTTTTTCAATCATTCTCCTAATATCTGTTACCATTACCGGAAGTCAATGCACGTATAGCTAACTTGAAGGGGTTATATGAGTTCCAGAGCTTAAAAATTTTTTTTTGTATTGTCTTATTAATTTCTATAGCTTATTAGGACTATTGTCCTAATTTTCAAGTTGATCCTCATAAAGGAGAATTGACATATATGTTTTTGATATTTTTTTGATATATTTAATTATATTAAAAATATTTTTTATTAAATTTTTTCTACTAGACACAAGAAAAAACATAAGAACTTTCACTCAAAATAAGTTATAATTACAGGCCTAGTGAAGTTTCTTTCACATATGTAGAAGCTTAAGGGTGTCAGAGCTATTGTATGCAGCACTTTCCTTCTTTTTTTTACAAGTACTTACATTTACAGGTGTCTTAGTACAAACAAAAATATTTACGAAAGTACTTAAGTGCAAAGTATTTCCTGTACAAAAGATCACACAAAAGTTCATACAAAAGATTGCTGTACAAATGTCAGCTTCTTGGCATTTTGAAGTGTAAGTGATTTGAACCTTTTGTACGAGTTTTTTTATTTTTTTACTATTTTCTTACAAAACACTTAAAAGGTGTAGTGAAGATGCTTTACATTTCAATTGTGACTTTCTTTTATACATATTTTATACAGTAGTAGGTTAACAAAAGGTTGTTAACTGATTGTTTAAAATAATAAACGCAAGTTAGCGTCTGCAGTTATTTCAATAATTACACTCATTCCAATATTGTACATGTAATGTAGAAATGATTGTGACGTGACCACTCATTTTTAAATTTTTTGTTTGGTCAAACTTACATATTTGTTTTTTGTTGTTATATATCATATGTTAACAAAATCTTTTTTACTTTTATTATATTTATATTTTATTTTCGTATTTCATTTCGTTTTTTATTTTAATTTGTTTTATTTAATTTAATTTATTTTATTAAATTTAAGTTTTTAAGTTATATTAATTTAATTTGGGTTAACTTTATTTTTTAATTTATTTATATTTTTTTTCCTTATTTTAATTTACATAATTTAATTTAAACTACATTTTAAATTTAGGTTAGTTTAATTAATTTAATTTAATTAGTTTTTATTTCATTTTAGTTTACTTTATTTTATATTTTTTTTATATTTTTGTTTTTTTTTTAATTATTTTATTTTATTTTATTTTATTTTTCTTTATATGTTTACTTTAATTTTTTTTTTAATTAATTAATTGTATTTTATTTCATTTTATTTTCTCTTATTTTATTTAGTTTTTTGATTCATTTTATTATATTTCATTTTAGTTTTAGTTTTATTATTTTTTATTTATTTTATATTATTTGATTTTTTATATATTTTATTTCAGTTTAATTAAATCGAAGCACTTGAGTTGTGAAACTGTGAGTAATTTTTATCGTGAGAAATAAGATGATTATGTTAAGCTCTGATTCATTCGTGAAAGCATTTGGTGGCTTACGATATTGACTTTCGATTGCATGAGATATTTTTTTTAATTTAATTTTTTTCTTGATTGTGTTTTTCTCACTTGTAATTGCTACAAAGAGGCGATGCTTATCGCTTTGTAACCGTTCGTAAATTTTTTTTTGTTTTCTACGTATTTGCGATATGATGCGGTGGCACATGATCACATCACCGAAATGCTTTTGCTTTGCTTATGGCAAAAGAAAATGATAGAAATTGGAACAAGAATAAAAATTGCAAACAATAGTTTAGATAACTACTATAGAATGCTCGCAATTCACGAATGAAAATATGATATAGAACAGTGGTAACGTTTAATAAGAATTCTAATATTATTGTTAATTTTTGAGTTCCTTTAAACACATCACGCGATCATTTATGTCATATCATGTGACAATAAGACGAGAAATAAAAAAAATGCTCTTAAATATGATTGGTTTACGACGTATAATAAACAAAGTGCTCTTAAATATGGTTGATTGATTGATACTGAGATCACTTGATGATCCCATGATGATCACATCGATATCATGCGTTAAATATCACATCATATGATATCTTAATTCAAATAAAGAAGTCGGCACTTTTCCTTTTTCTGTTTATTGAAGAGTATGTTCCGCTTGAATCTTAATTTGGGTTTAAATGATGTGATCTGATATCACATGTCGTTCCCTCATGTGACATATTTATCTTACGATACATAATATTCGCATTAAGCACAATTGTTAGCATTGAATACAGATGTAATCAAAAACTTCACTATATTAAAAGTCAGAAATGATACTCATTTGAATATGTATTAGCGAATTTATTTTAATTATGTGAACTGATTTAGAAATATTCCTAATGAACCAACAAATCATTGAACGACACATTGCTGAAAATTTTAAATTTTAAGATTTTATTTTTGTTAAAATTACACAAAAATAAAATCTTAAAATTTAGAATAATACATTTAAAATTTTCTTATCCCACATTTTCTTTTACCTTCTTTCAGAAAGTCGCACATTTGGCAAAATCCGCCGCTTACAAATGGCGATCATACCTTTAATCTTCAAATTCGGCGTACTCACTGCTATGGTCGCATTTCTCATAATGCTTGGCATGAAAACTTTGTTCTTGGTGAAATTACTTGTGCTCATGAACGCAGCTGCCATATTGGCGAAATTCATTACATTGAAGGCAAACTTTGGTGGCTATGAACATTCCGCACCGACATGGAATTATCAAACTTGGACGCCACATGCAACGGGCGGTTGGGCGGCCTCAGCCCCAGGTACCTCGTATTCTCACAGCAGTCATGAGCACCAGCCTACAAAGGAGATCCATCTGCACATACATGGCGGACAGGTGCATGGCTATGGCGCTGGTAGTCAAGGTGTATTGAATGGCGGCGGTGGCGGTCATGGTGGTTGGGAGAGTCGCAGTGATCCCTATAGTGCTTATGCGCCAACACAGGCGAGTGAAGCAGAGAATGAACTAGATAATTTGGGTCCAGTTGGTATGTTGCCAACAAGATATCCCTCAAATCACAATCACAATTACCAGTAGAGGTGACATGCTTTAAGTCTATGTAGTCAATGAGTCAGGGTTTTCTCTTTAAATGCATATATATATATATATATAAGTATAAATTTTATTTATTTATTAGTAAACTACTTTCATGTTAATAGTAATTCCGCTGTTGTAAATAGATTTTTAAGCTTATTGAATGCTAACTTGTAATAAAATAATTGTAAATGAGGAAAATTAGTTTTAAATAAAGTACAAATTGGAGTAATTAAAATATTTGGAAGTGAATTTGTCTCTGCACTAAAAAAAAAGTAGAAAAGGTGGGTATGTAAAAACATCAAAATTGAATTCAAGGTATGTGAAAGTAATATAAAAATAATAATTATTATTATTAAAGTCAAATCAAACAGCCGAAATTGTTAAGGGAAAAATAGATAAAAAACTTTCTTTAATTTTGAGTCAGAAAAATGTACAATAAATATCTGAAAACAAACTATAATGTTATAATGTCAGTGAATATTTTGCATTATTTCAAAAGAAAAAATCAAACAATAGTTTTCGCACAATGCTGCATGAGGTCTCTGCTATTGGTGAACGAAATGTGGGGGCACGCGCCTTGGAACAAAATATGACTAACAATTTTCAATCAAATTGTAAATAGACAATATCAATATCTTCGAACGAGCAAAAAAAAAAAAGGTTTGTCCATTTTTGTTCATAATTTTTACTTATTCATTATTACATACTTTTTAGCAACTGTAATACTCAACAACAAATTGTTTTATCTCATGCACACGTAGGATGGATCTTTCCACTGTGATATGTAAAAGGTCTGCACGATTTGTTGCCACGAGCTTAATGATGTGATAAACGCTTATTGTTTATATAATATTCATAAGGCAAAAATATTATTTGAAGAATTATTTATATATTTAAATGGATATGTTTTTGTTAAATATTTAGGTTATGTATTATTATGGATTTTTTAGTTTGCGAGTTCAATGAGAAATAAATCTATGACGACAGAGGTTCTTTTATGATCTTAATAGTATTATCGGCAACATTACTAAATATAAACTGATGAGTCAGCGCCAGGGCTTTTCGAGGGAAAATATCTGCACTAGATTTATAGTCCTTCACGCATTAGCAACGGCTGATCCTCAAACGATGAAACGATGATACTGAGATAGTTCATCGCAGTAATATATACACATACCAGCCTTGAAAGTTTTCATCGTAATGCCCGTCGGCCGAGTCTGTGGAAGATTAGGTGGAGAAGTTTCTAGCTTAAATTTAGAGCGCCAATCGACGCCGAACGGCTGAGAGAAAGGACGACTGGTGCACTACTGTAGAGTCGGTTATAAACACGGAAACGATAGACGAGTGATTAAAGGTGCCTACTGCCACTAGGAAGATCTGAAATTGAGTCCTGGTCCGCCTAATATCCAAAAATTAAAGAAAAGTAATTCAAATAATTATATAAATTAATAATTTTGATTCAAATTTGCGGTGTTTCTCGGAGGGCTTGATGTAGCTACATCAGAATGTATTCCTGACTTGAAATAATAGGTTCCTCATTAAAATCCATCAGCCGTTTGGAGGCAGCTTAGTGGAAACCGTATGTCCCTCCATTAGCTTTAGTGATCTGTTCGTCGTGTTCTATAAGTACGATTGAATTACGCTAGAAAGATAGCGTTAAAAGGATGGTATTTTATACACAGAAAAATATCGAGAGAAGTGCTGAACAAATGTAAGCCAAGAAAGAGAAAAAAATAAATAATAAAAACCTTTGATTCTGACCGTCATGCGAGCATTGTTTTGATTGCTCAGTGGAAAAGCATTGCACAAAAACCAGTATAGAACCACTTGAAAAAGGCTGGATGAAGAAGTTTGATGTAAAGGGTGTAATTTGAGTCAACGAAAAAATCCACATGGACCGAATTTCCCTCTGCGAATCGCTGCTGAATCGTAGCACAAACGACACTTGTCTGAAGAGGATGGTGAGTGGTGATGAAAAGTGGATCATTCATAGAAACGTCAAACGAAAACGGTCATGGTTAAAAGGCAATGTTCCGGCACAAACAATTTGCTAGCCAGGATTGGCTGTCAAGAAGCTTTTGTTGTGTGTTTGGTGGGATTGCCAATGAATCATCCACCATGAGCCGCTCTTTACGGTCCAACTTTTAATTCTATTCTGTACTTTCAGCAATTTAGCCGTCTGAAAGAAGCAAACGCCCAAAAACTCCCAGAGAAGTTTTTAAAAATCGATTATCCCATTTTTTTGCCTAAAGATACAGGGATTTCCATAAGAGAGGCGTAATTATTTGAAATGAATCAAATAATTCTAACTATGGTTAATAATATGGTCAATATATTGCAAAGCAATGGACTTCCTTTTACTAGACCTAACATTTCCATTTTGGTTTTTCATTGGATTTTGTTTTTCAAGTGGTGGGTTCTAAACCCCATGCACAACCGCATGGGATTCGCCTTCATATGCAAAAGAATAGTTTCTGGTCACTCGCAGGTGAATGGTAGTCAAAATGTTTCTTCACTTGCGTGACCATATCCTCAGAGTATAGTGAATTTTTGGAGAGATCACTTCTCTAGCCTGCTGAATGGCAATGGAAACGAAACCCCAATCGATGACGAAGGAAAAGACGTTCCAATATCCGACTAAGTCGAGGTTTGGATAGCGGTTGTCCACTTAAAGAGCAATAAAGCGGCTGGAGTTGACGGCTCATTGGCAGAGCTATTCAAACATGGCGGTGAAGTGCTGACAAGGTGCGTGCATCAGCTTCTTTGCAATTTAAAGTCGGATGAAGGCATGCTTTCATATATTTATCATAGTTTAAATAATAATCAAACGAGACCAAGAGCCAGGCATAATTTCACCTGATGATGTCCTATCCTACTGCAATTAATACCTATATTTATAAGAATTGTAGGATGTTAAATCATTACCCAAACTTTCTCATATTATCGTCGCTCTCCACGAATCTCCACTTTCAATAGATGCACTTAATATGAACCTGTAACAAATGACATTCAAATTTGAAAAGTTTCAGCAAGATTCGCTGTTAGGCTTAGGAAAATGAAATGCTTGTTCTGAACCATGTTATAATATAAGATGTGAACTGTGAGACGCTATGAAAGGAAGCGGAAAGGATTTGCGAAAATAATGAATTCCAATATTTTCAATATTTGTAGAAAGTGTTAAGTTTACTGACAGGTGAGGAGAACAAATCTTTTATCTGAGCTCCTAGCCATAAGAATATATTCGATAACAAAAACTCTGACAAATCGTCTACGTCAAGAGTGTTCCATATCCATAAAAAATTATTAAGATGAAGAATTCCATTGCATTTGGTATTAAAACTTATAATAAATGGAAATCCTACTGCAAGACAATGAAGCAGGTCTGGTAAAAATATGTCAAGAAAATAGCAAAATATAATATACTGACCAAACTTTCTTAAGGTTTGTGCCTAATGAAAGGCGATTACTCAATTTTGAATTTCTATGATTATTAGAATTGAAATCTCTGAGTCAACCAAATTGATGTAGAAGAGTTACTATGTGATGGCTCTTTGTCAATGTTAATATGCTGAAAACTTTGCATTGGGAGCGATTTATTAGAAAAAATTGAAATTTTGTTTGATTCGCTTAGTAATTAAAACAAGACAAAAATAGCTTTTCTTTCAAATATCTTAGTCTCGGAGCCGCTCTATTTTCAAAAATCTTTTTTTTGCTTGATATTTGGAACATGGATAGCTATACCTATGACTCTTCCTCGGGGTATAGAAATTTTCATTCCATCACCAATCCCTCGGAAATAATCATATTTAAGGTTCGACTTGGATTCTTTTTCATACGTTTTAAGATAATAAATTGCAATAAAATAAATAAAAATCTAAAAAAATTTTAAAATTCGATACGGACTTAGTCAAAAGCCTATTTTAGTCATTTATGTAATATTTACTATCAATCTTCTTATTTGAAATGTATTTAGTTATTGCGCCTAAACTAATGCTCTGTGACCGCTGATGCTTCATATATAAAGCAAAGCTTAAATAAAGTTTAGCTCACAATTTGAGTACCGCCTATAAGTATGCAACAATGAAATTAATTTCGTAAATTTATGTATGGTATATCTATCTCCACATGGTCAAGTTCAAAGCCATTGCAAATCAACTCAAGCCAAATTATTCAGCTGATACGAGTAGTAATTGGAAATAAATGGAAAAGAAACGTTAGATAACTTAATGGAAATTTATTCAGTGCTTACTTAGAAGTATTGGCTTTACAAAAAATCTACCAAAAATTTGTTTAACCAAACATTATTTTAATAAAAAGTAAATTAATATTAAACAAAAATAATCATTTAAAATTAAAAAAAAAAACAAAATTAATAAAATTAAATTAAATCAAGTTAAAATAAATTTTAAAATCTTTATGTATGTGAATATACAAACAGTTGACAATTCCTTAATTTTTAAATTTCATGGAAAACAAAAATATTATCTTTATGCAGAAGTTATCAGCGACTTTCTTCAATTTATTAATTATCCTTTGCATTTAATACAGCATGAATTAAGATACAAAAGTCTGAGTGTGTCCATTATAAAAATTGATAACGTCACGATAACAATCAATGCGTTTATATGTAGGTATTTAAGTATATTTAACAATACGCTAGCTTTTGACGTCGTTGTTAGCTACGCCTATTTCACCGCAGCGAGTTCGTTGCTTAAGTCTTTCGTTACGTGGTTTTGTTGCACATTTAGCAATTAACACCCAATGATGGGTGTGGGGCAAATAAATATTGCTATTACATAATTTATTAAATGTGCTTATTAAAAGAAGCTACATACACATACATACTTACATACAGATATACACAGTCCGCACATCTGTACGTACAAAAAGGCACTAAAAATGTTATTAGTAAAAAACTGATTTTCTCATATACAGAAATGCTGACATTACACACTTGAGTACATACGCAGTGAATTGTTGTCAATTAACACAATTATCTATATGGAAATTGGGAACTAGTGAAAATGAAAGTTGCGCATTTAAAAAAAAAATACAAATAAAAATTAAAAGTAGACAGTATTAAACGTGACAAACTAATTTTTCGCTTGAAGTAAATAAATGCAATGCAAGCCTGGTTGCTTTATGTTATTATTATGCAATTTATTACTTCTATTGGTCAGCAGTATATAGAGGCACAATATGCTAGGAAGATCACTGAAATCGAAAGTTGAAACTTTCTCCAAAAATTACACGATACAGCTAATACATTGAGTAAACTTCTAGCACAGGACTTTTTCAAGCACAAAAAAAAAGTTGAATTAAAGTTTGTCAAAAGAAAGTGATGTAAAAACTAGAGTGAAAATTATTCATTATATTTGAAGGGGGTCTAG
The DNA here is from genome assembly GCA_037013455.1 of Ceratitis rosa. Lineage (NCBI taxonomy): Eukaryota > Metazoa > Arthropoda > Insecta > Diptera > Tephritidae > Ceratitis > Ceratitis rosa. The sequence goes on from JAWMAG010000031.1 coordinate 10,323,979, forward strand.
CTGAAATTGCTTCTGAAAAAAATATTGATAAAATTATACACAAACGTTTATTACTATCGCAAAATAAACTAAAAATTTTAAAATAAAATAAATTAATAAAATTTTGTATGTTCAATTTAATAAACTAAAAACTTTTTCTTTTCTAAAAAAAACACTTAAATTTTTTTTAATAACAATAATTACTAGTATGAAATCTAAAAAGAGGAACGGCTAATATTATACACAATTGTTTAATATTAACACGAAATTCGAATTTTACAGTCAAATTTTTTATTGGATTTTTTTAAGATATATTTTACGAAATAGAAAATCTGGCTTTTCACAATAAAGTCACATAATTTGTTTCAATATTAATCATTTCAAACACAAAATTTAAAAAGAGGCATGGAAACCAATGTTCACAAATCTTTATTAATAGCGTGAAATTGAACTATAGGTCACAAAATAAAATGAATTAAGCAAAATTTTTTATGTTCAAATTTACAAAAGAAAAACTTTTACTTTTAGAAATCAAATCAGTTTTTCTAAAATAACTAATACAATTAAACAGAAACTTTTTGCCAATGTTTACTTTTTTTAACAAATGTCAAATTTCTTAAATTTACTTATAATATATTTTACAATTCGGCTTTCCGACGTTTAATATTTCAGTTTAAGTTTCGACAATCATGCAGCGAATACAAGTGTTAATATTGATTTAACTCCACTATTTACTCTAAATTTATTATTTTTATATACAAAAAGGCACACCCACGCACAGCTGGAATTCAACCCACAAATCCATTTTTGATCGGAGTAAAAGCGACTGATACGACATTTTGCGCTGCGAAATCGAAAGCGCAAAAAAAGGTAAAAAAAAAAAAATGAAAAGAAAAACAAAACAATAAAATTTATAAAATGGAAACAAATTGGATAGGAAAGAGCTACTAAGCTTGCCAAAATGGTAGGTAGAATTCAATCATGAGTGAGAGAGAAGTAGTTTCTAATATCCGATAGCCAATAAAACAAATTAAATTAAAATA
>JAWMAG010000031.1:10327500-10380000 GCA_037013455.1 Ceratitis rosa
ATTAATGAAAATTAAGCTAAAAAAACGAGTTAAAAAAGAAATTAAAATGAAAAATAATAATCAAAAAAATTATAAAATAAAATGAAATTAAATACAATATCTTAATAAAAAATTAAATAAAAGAAAATATTTTAAATAAGGAAAATAAAGAAACATTAAAGCTAAATATTAAGATAAAATAAAATATCATATACAATACTAAATGAAATAAAATAACTTGTGATTAAAGTGAATATTAAATAGAATACCAAATTTAAATAATAATAAATAATAAACAAATTTGAATTGATGTTGAATTATTAACATTAAATGAAACCAATTAAATAAATTTAAAGAAAATGTAAGCAAGAGCAAGGCACAAAATAGTGTGAACATATTGTAGTTTCGCTGAAAGTAAACACCATTAAAATCCTCATTACCAAATGCTTTCTATGCGACTTCAGCAGGTGCCTTAAGCCGCGCTGATTATGCATTAATGTCATCCCATTTCACTAATTGCTTTCCTATGCTAATTTACGCGTGTCATCGATAAATCGAAGAATTTCACCCCGATTAAACAAATGCAATCAATTGAATGCGAGTACTCGAACCTTTACGGCGGCATATATGATACATACAAAAAAATTTACCCGCATAAAATAGGTGTGGCGCTTATCAGCCACTTATATAAAATCCCATATAAAAATATAAAATTAATGTATGTACACATCACGCGTGTAAATTAGCAAATTAAAATGACAAATTGCATTTATGGTCAATAAGTGTAAAAGCGACACCATTCAAATCTATATGTATATACATACATACGCACTTAATATGTATAAAGCACAACATTTTTTTGATGGAAAGTTGTCCAAATCATTGATTATAGTAAAGCAAGAGCAAAACAACAACCATCTAAGCACAATGTGTGGTAAATCAATAAAAACAATGAAATCAACAACAATTGTAAGCTTTTTGAAGCGCTGAGAAAGATTTTACAATGCCAACACTGGTTGTTGTTAATGTTGTTGTTGTAGTTGCTTAGCAGGTGCCAACACTAAATACGAGTATGTGGATACATATGTATACATATATGTATATCTACTATATACAACAATTAATTAACACATAACAAGTGTTTGACGACTACTTTTGATATGTACTATTTATGTATGTCTGTATGTCTGTATGTACTTAAACATTTACCAGGCACACTTTGTGACTTTTTCCTTCTTTTAGTTGTTATTGTGGTTGTGGCAAGTGAAATGCATAAGCTGTTTTTCTTTCTATTGACGCGCTCCTTAACCAGATGAATACGGGGGAAAAAAATAAGAAATAAATAAGAAATAAATAAAAATACAAAAAAATAAAAGAATTGAAATAAACAAATAAAATGAAAATAAAAAAAAAATAAAAATACAGAATATGCCCACCATCAAAGCTTGCCACAACCAAGATCATCATATAAGCCGCATTGTCTTCAATATATGATTTCTTAAGTGATTGGAAAATAAATTATAAACAAAATAATTACAATAATACAGGTGTACACGTATGTACCATATGTACATATGTAAACTGGAAGTGGGTAGACAATTTCACTTCTTGTTTGGTCGCAACAATGAAGAAAACACCACATACCTTCCACCACAAAAGCCCACCACCGCTTCCAGCTGGTGACACATCTCTCACTTCCTTCGCCATCAACACAACACTGTCACTTGCAGATATTGATAAATATGTCTAACGCTGAGAACTAGCTGGCCTTTTGACAGCCAAGATATCGATGAGTCTCTTTGCAGCCTCCAAGCCACTCAGCCAATGGCAATTGCTTGTCAACCAATTGGACAGGTTGCAACTTAAATACACATTGTGCTCCATGGAGACGCTATAATTGGGCAATAGCTGAACGACGGTGAACGCAATGTATCATTAATATAATAAAAAAGTAAGTATGTGTGTATATCCAAGGCACCACCAACTACAACAGCAACTCACTGTGTTCCATTCATGGCACTCACACTTGACGCACACGTCGCTCACGGTAGCATAAGTGCAGAAAAACCACCATGAAAATTATTATGATTATTTTCTTTTTCAATATTTTCCCTTTTTACTGGTTACGCTTCCTTCCCTTTTGTGTGTGGAATTTATTTTTATTTATTTTTTTATTTTTTGCAGGCTTTTGACTTAGCATTATCTACCAATTAAATAAATACGTTCCTTTGGATAATCATTTTTGTGGTGGTTCTGTGCAGAGGGAGCCTACCCACAAGTCGGTGGATGGGAAACACAGTAACCTCGTTCGTATATAACTGTATTTACGTGCAACATAGTATATAGTGTGTGTGTGTGTGTGTTTAGTGAAAATTTTCTACTCAGTTATTTAGAGTTTTCCCTAATAGGCTGAAGATCAAAGAAATCAATTGCAACTGTCAGAAATGCCACGAATATCACACGTATCTATCTTAGTTATGATTATTGAGGAGATATGAGTTGTGTGTAGGCCAAAATGAGATAAAGTACTTGAATTTGAAGATTGACGACGGCAGGTGATCGGTGGGCAGGTGGCATCAGACACACACAATAACATATGGCTAAAGGAGAAGCGACGCATTACTGTCAGAAACTTAAGAGACGACGATCCCATACCAGCTGATCGAACATCCAAAGGTATTGATCTGAGTGTCAAAGTCGATCAGGCACAAGTTCCAAAGGTTAGTAATACGAAGTGTCTAATGGAGTGGCATTCCAGTCTGGAATTTTTTACTCCGTGAACGACCGCGACTATTACTCAGTCCCAGAGTCACAAAAAACTTTAAGTATTAGGTGTATGCATTAATTCGTGCGTTTTTTTTTCGAAAATTAAGACTTTATTGTGAAAAAATTGTTATACATTTAATGTTCAAAGTATTGCCCATAGGAAGCTACGATGTTTTCCCATCTTTCTGGCAGTTTGTGGATTCCATCCCAAAAGAACTTCTCCGGCTTGGAGGTCAAGAAAGAATCGAGCCAATTTCTGATACCCTGTTCTGAAGTGAAGCGTACTCCGTTGAGGGCATTCTGCATTGATCTGAACAAGTGGTATTCAGAAGCTGCTATGTCTGGGCTATAAGGCGGGTGAGGTAGAACTTTCCACCCACAGTTTTCCAAATAGTTTTTAACTGGCCTTGCAACATGTGGCCGAGCGTTGTCATGATGAAAAATTATTGATTCGTGTTTGGTCGCATAATCTGGTCGTTTTTCCGCGATGGCCTTTTTCAAACGAATCAATTGTTTTCGGAAGAGGTCCCCATTGATAGTCTGACCCGAATTCAATAGCTCATAATAGAGCACACCCTTGTGGTCCCACCAAATACATAGACTAACCTTGGGACCACGGTTGGCCGGGCTTCACATACGATCTCTTGCGTTTTGGGTTATCATAATGAATCCAGTTTTCATCACCAGTGGCAATCCGATGCAAAAATGACTTCTTTTGTTGGCGTTGAAGCAACATTTCCAACATGCCTAATCGACGTTCGACGTCTCTTGGCTTTAAATCATAAGGTGCAAACCACTTTTGGCACGTTCGTTCGGCTAAAGCATGGTCACCATAAACGTCCAGTAAAATACGATGGCTTTCGGTAGCACTTTTCTTCATGTTAAAGTAATGAAGAAGAACTCCCCGCAAAAACACTTTATCTGGTACAAATTTTGACATTTTCAAATGAATGAAACAAATTGGTGTTCACGCTAAAACAAATGACATCTATAGAAAACGAAGCGAAATGACAGTACCTTTGAAATGAATATAGCCACAGATGAACACGACACGAAATAATACTAGAAGAGCCCTCTCGTAGTGGCGAACGCTATCGACAACAGCTCATCAAATTGAGGAAATCATTTTCTGAAAAACTCTCAGAATTCGCTATTAGACACGAGGCAATCATTTTCCATCCTTATAACATTCAGTCTCATATTGGAATACCTGCTAAAAACTATTTGGAAGACAGCGTCTGGGAAGTTTTGTCAAAAATTGGCTTGATCCACCCTTAGTCACCTAGCTGGAGCAGTTCTTTTGGATACAATAAACCAATTGCCAGAAAGATAGGAAAATATTGCGGTCTCAAATGGGCAATACTTTGAATAATGTTATTGTTACGTTGACGGAAGATGATTTACGAAAAGTCTAAACAATATAATACTATATATACTTGTACGAGAGGATTAGCAAAAGTTCAGTAAGTTTTTTATTTTCTCTACATAATAATAATTTTGGACTTCATCGGAGCTAAAGAGAAAGATTTTGGTCGACTTTCTCGGGGCTCGACCTCTACGGAAAAATGTCCGGAAGACTAATAAAGTAATTGCAAAGGATTTGGTATTTTTAGATTTAACAAAAAAAAATTGAAAGTGATCAACTGACCGAATAGAATCTATAGAAATACTACTGACCGATTGACATTATATTTTGTTAGATTGTTTCTATGGTTCCTGGAATAGTTTGAAATTTAGGGAAGGAAACCAGGGACTGACCTGTTTGCAAAAATCTTATTTATGGTTCCGTATGCTTCGAAATCGGTACATAAATGGCTTTTTGGCGAGATTAGCTGGAAATGAACCAAGGGCCGAACTATTCGAAAAAATCATATTTGTGGTTCGATTTACTTGATCAATTTATTGGTGGCTTTTTGATTAGATTAACAGGAAAACTACTCTTTTACTTGTAGTGGATCGTTCTCTTTGTAAAAATATATGTACATACATATTCATGGGTTATTTAAGTTAAATTTGACAAGCCAAAATGGAATACTTGTGTTTCTTGGAAATGGAGCAGATTCGTGGAACAAAGCTCGAGTTACTCGGGAAAGGATATAAACATAGATCGCGCTTAGGTATATTCGTCTCGGATTTTAATATTCTAACTCTGCACGTTACAAGATATTCTTATATATTCATCTTGAGTATGAATACTCGAAAGTATAGTAGATACAACTAAGTATCTCGATCAATAACATAATGAAAAACTTAATATTTGGAGTTAGCTGATGCTAAATATAGTTTTATATCCTTATTTCCAATATCAACTAGATTAAAAATAGGTCCAAATACTGTAAGCTACAGCAATGTGTGGCAGGGTCTACTAGCACTTTGTAACCGCGGAAGAGATTTTTGAGGAGATCCTTTTCTAATTTATGGCATAAGGGTATTTTTGTTTTTTTCCAAAACAAAACAAAAATGGAGGGAGTTAAAGTATCTTTTAAGCTGTATCGGAACGCTTAATGGCTTTTTCGCATCAGAAATTCGCTCGTTGAGATTAGCCTTCCCAGCCTAAGGGCCACCGCAACTAGAAAAACTAACTCAATTTTTTTATTTAAATTAATAAGCTTTAATTTTGGATGTGATTGATTTTATTATTATTATTTTTTTTTTAATTCTATTTACTCAGGTGACAATTGAGACAAATTATAGCAATCGGCATTGAGTTAAATTTGTATTACCTATTTCATTTAACTAAAACCAACATAATAAATAATTTATTTTCCGGAAAAAATTTACATTTAATTGTAAGTTTTCAGTTACCATATGTTAATTAATAATACTCTTTTATTGCATAACGCTACTAAACTATATATATATTTTTTTTTTATATAAATGTATAACAGAAAATTATACCATAAGTCAAGGTAATTAAATATAAACAAAAAAGGGCACAATAATATAAATAAATAATTAAAGTGAAAGGAAGACATTAAAAATAATTGCAGATATGGTAGTGAATAAGTTTAATTAAGTAAAATAAAATTGGGTAACAAGTAGCTACAAAACTGTATGTTCAAATAATTATAAACTTTTATTTAAATTTATTGTCAGTTCAAATGTACTTGAGAGGCTTAACTTAAATATTATTATTACGTTTTATTTATTTATTTTTATTATTTATTATCTGTATTTATTTTCTATTCTTTGCTACTTTTGACACCTAATGACACCTACTGGCTTTGTTAACTCCTTGCGAGTTTTACTAGACATTATAATTTTGTGCTATAACAACCACTTTACAGAGAGATAAAAGTATAAAAACCTTTATAGTAAACCAGCAACCCTTTCACGCAGTTAACCACACAGCATTGTACTACAGTGTCTCATAAAAATAATTGTACAAAAAATATATTACCATTGATTAGCGCTGCTGCTTGCCACTAAAGTCGTTGATTGTCACATGAAAGTGCGAGACTCGAAATTTTATGCTCACCTGGTGAGAATTTCTCAGTAAAATATACAAACACTTCATACATAATTTACTACTATGGTATATTTCATACTGCAATATATGAAATATAATTTCTCTCTCCCTATCGCTCTCTCTCTCTCTCACTCTCTCCAAGTGACTCTCTGCTAAAACGAAGTAAGACGATTTTTATTTACTGTACACACAGCGACTGGCTTTGGTATAAAGCTTCTTACGTATGCGAGTCATGGCTTAATCTTACCTTGAACTTGGTCGCGCTTGCAACGAATCTACGAATCTTTTACGCTTAGCTAACGTGCGGAGATCACAGCATAACTAATGCTGCTGCGCTGCGCTGTTGATCTTGTGTTGAATAAAAGAAAAATATAAAAAACTCGTCTTGTTTGCCGGTGAAATTTATGTTGTTGTAAAATTACAAGAATTATGCATAATTTATGTATGGGCATGTGTGCGCGTCAATGCTTATGAACGTTCAGCGCTTAAAATGTATTTTTGAATAGATAAACGATACGAACGAGTGTGCCGGTGTGTGTGTGTATGTGCGCCTGCGCGTCAAGCAGAATGTCGTCTGGCGAGTGACCAAGAAATGTCGCTTTGAAGGCGGTCAAGACACTAAAACGTCCATTTATACCGCTAAATGTGACCTAAAACTTTCATAAAAAAAAAAAAATAATAATAAATAGATAAAAAAATTTTATTTACATAAAGGCCACATGAATTCTAATTCACTCACTTTACTGAGGCTTTTTTTGTGATTTTTTATAAAAAAAAAAAAAAAAAAATTAGAAAAAAATTTCACTGCTATTCTGACTAAGCGAAAAATAACGGTATTAGCGCGCATCTATTATAAACGTTCGAAAATAACAATACTCGCACGCCCATACACAATATAACTGTAATCATAGCTAACCAAGTGAAGGCCTAAAATTTTACGTCTCCCATTAAATTAATTGCTCCTGATACATTGTCAACAAGCTTGGACTATATAGAAACAGCAAAAACATCAACACCAACACCAACAGCAACAACAATCACAATAATTTTTAATAAAAACGATATATTGTTAATACATTGTTGTGGAAAATTATAAGCTTCGCTGCGGCATAACTCCCAAATGGATTGGTCACGGCGGAATTATGTGTTCGCTCTGCTGGCACATACATTGACACTGCTGACATTGTTACCATTTGTACACTGTTGGAGTGCAACAACAACAACAACATTGAATATAGCTGGTGGCAAGGCAGGTGTTGGCGGCACAGCAAGAGCACAGAGCGCGAATGGTAAGTGTAAAATTTGTAATAAATGATGTTATTTATAAAGGAGAAATACGAGAAATAAGCAAAAAGTAACAAGAAATACGATAATGATAACTATTAGAAAGTGAAAATCTGTTAAACATTTACCATATTTTGGGTAGTCCAATAGTAGGTGAATGACGGTATTTGAGGATTTTTTTCACTAATGATTACGGTTAACTTAAATGATGATATTTCCTTGGGGGAGTTGGTCAGCTTCTAAATGGTCAAGAAAGATAACTCATTTTTTTATTTTATTTTTTTAAATAAAATTAATTTTTAAATACTACGTAACTACGCAATAATAAATTTTGTTTATTGAACATTCTTAACAACTGTAACAATTTAATTCTTTTTTTACAAAATTATAAAAAATTGCATTTGCTCTATTGGGATCTCGAAAAAAGTACTTGCTCGAGAGATCAGTTCGTAAAAGTAATTTCTTATCATGGAAAGACACGCTAGATTGGACAAATTGCTACAAAAATGTCAATTTTCTTTGCCTTAATTTTAAATCAACCATTTTATGTAATTGGTCTAGAAGAGTATTTTAATTTTTATAATAAAATATAACTCAATTTTAATTATAAGCAGACATTTTCGAATTTTAACCCGATTTGAATGCAATTTTAAAAGGGCATACAAACATAGGTTTCCAATTGCGTAAAAGCGTATATAAATTAATATAAAATAAACAGAAGACAAGGCCGCTTCTGCATTTTGTCCAATTTTTATTGTAATTATTAGTGCAGAGAACGATAAATACACCCTTAAGCATCTTCGAAGTCAAAATTTTCAGTTTTTATATATTTTTTTATATTATGGATGTATCAACTTATTTGCATGTTTGGGATCCTTCTACGCTGCACAAATTGTCTGTCATTAAAATATAAATATGAATACTTCGAATTAATTAAACTCACCATTCGGATCTTGGCTTATTCATAATCAATATATAAGGATAGCTTTTAATCCGCAAGTGCAGAATAGTGCAAATGCGAGGCGAACATACGTGTACCTACGCACGATCTATCCTTAAATCCAAATCATACTACCATAATTTTGGTCAATATGTCGGTGATCCCTCTCTGTCGTTGATCCCTTTCCCGTAAAGAAAGTATTAATTTTTTTATATTATTCAGGGTTTCCATTTCCAGAAATCTCAAGTATTCCATTTAGGCATATCGTCCAAATATTTAATTTTATGTATATTTTTTCAAAGAGATCAATCCACTTTCCGTAAAAAAATCAAGGAAAAAGAACTACAAATACGATTTTTTCACAAAATCCACCTATGTACGGAATTTCAGGTAAATCGAAGCATAAATATAATTTCTTCCAATAGTTCAATCCCTGGTTTAAATCCCAGAGGGAAGAGTAGTGTTTCTAATCTAAGCAAAACGCCACCTGTGTACCAAATTCAAGGAAATGCAAAAATAAATATGAATTCTTCGAAAAAGTGGATTTCTGGTCCAGATCCCTGAGAGAGAAGTCGTCGTTCTGCTAATATAAACAAAAGGCCACCAAAATTCAAGTAATGATGATATGATTTTTTCGAATAAACCAGCCCCTGGTCTCCCTCCCGTTCAAACCTTTTCAGGAACCATAGAAACAATCTGACAAAATTTCATGTCAATCCGTCCGCAGTTTTTCGAGATATGCGGATCTTTACAAGCGAACGTAAGATTTTTGTATATAAATATGTATTAGTGAATAATCTCTTGCTGAGTAGTGTTAAAGCCCTTAGGTTAGGTTAGGTTGTGGTGGCTACCAGTCTATCCTGTCGGATTCACTTAGGCCTGACTAAGACCCATTGTGAAGCCACAAAAAACTTAACTAACAGGCTTTATTTTCCAACTCAAGGCATAGCAGTTGATCAAGAGATGGGTGATCGTTTCCTCTTCCTTCTCCTACTTTACCTTAGATGTATAAAAATGTATAAATATGTTCAGTAAGGTTAAGCTGAATGACTGACACTTACTGTTGTGTCTCAAGCTTGTAGAATTCAGCTGTTCTCTTAGCAAATTGAAGTAGGTGCTTTGGCTTTATATTCGTTTTATAATAATCAGGGTACACCCTAAAGGTAACACATTTGCTGCCTCCAGGAAAATATGGAAATATTTAAGTGTAATTACGTTCTGTCTATAAAGTTTCCACGAATAGGAAACCCATCTTTTTCAATATGTATTTACCACCAGTTTGCGTGGATACAACTTTTCCTTTACTTCAATTGTAAGAATTCTCAAGCTGAAGATTTAAAATATGCATTTAGGATGCAAACCATTTAGTGCCATTTTCTTTATAACAAACATTTCACGTGCAAACAAAAATAAAAGTTCACAAGCACACATTCAATATAATAAATGTTACAAGCATATAAAACTTGCACAACAAAAACAAGTGACATTTTATCATTTAACTAATTGCCTGCTGGTATGGCTGCTCAGTGGGTATGTAGGCTGTGAAAATTGTCATTGTCAAGTGTATGCACTAAATGCAACTGTTTTACAAAACCAACAAAAAATATTAACAACAAGAGTAAAAAAAGCAACAAACAGTAGTTTTACTTTGAAATAAAAATGTTACTTTACAGCAACAACTACTTTACCACTAGTAGTAGCTGATTAATGTGCCACAAAACTAAAGTCGTCGAAGCAAAAACAATGTCGCCACACAACAATAATAACAAGGTAAAATTTTCACGGTAGTAAAAAAGAAGTTGCATGCGCAGCTACAACGGGTCGAAACAAAAAAAAAAAAAAAAAAAACCAACAGCAACAACTTTATAACTTTATTTTGTAGAGGTGTAAGCGTGAATGCTTACACGCTTGTGTTATAGTATACATACGAGTACACGTATATACATAAAATATGCACAAAAGCAGAAAGCGAGTTTTTAAGCGCTTTATTAAATGGTAGATAACTGTATTTAGCACGTTATACATACTATACATTTATATATATATATTTTTTTTTTCAAATTTTGATCGGTTATAAAAGGAAATAATGTCGCCTTAGTCATATTCTTTTTAGTATTGTACATACGTACATGTTATATATAATATATGTATATGCGTACATATAAATTCATATTTATATGCGTGTTGTGCTTGAATTCACTTCCACTTTACGCCTTTGAATAATGAGTGCATACCGTATATGCTATTTATGCATACATACATACATATGTATAATACATATGTGGGTCAGTTCTATAGTAAGTAACCTGCCACAAAAAGTAGGTGCAACACATTTTTTAAATAATTTTTTTTTTATAAGATTTTTTAATCATTGACCAAGTTACTTTGTTGGGGAATCTGTTGGCAGAAAGCAAGTGCAGAAGTGACTTGGTGTATAAATTAAAATCTAGCTAAACTTGAAATTAAACTTTATGTCTACACACCGCTAAATATTCCATAGACAGTGAAAACTCGCTGTTGTAAGCTAGCATAGTGTACAAAAATATGTAAAGAAAAAAATTTTAAAATAAAAATTAAAAAAAAATTAAAAATAAAAAAAAATTTAAAACATATATGTAGGTATAAAAAAAAAAAAAAAAAATTTATGTTCAAAAATAAAAATGTCACACTGCAACTAGTCAAAAAAAATCTCCAAATAAATTTAAAGTAGCTCAGCACGTCACTCACGATCGATAAATTGCCTATTGTTCGCGAATTTGCTTTCAAATTAATATGCGGCGCTTGATAATTCAATCTTTCACCTACTCGACTTTATGCCATAATTTATTGCTACGATTTATTGCTATGCAAATTTGCATCTCTATCTCTCAATGAGCTGACAATCACTGCAATACAGATCAATTATGATGAAAATACGAGGGTTGCCTTTTATATTTCTGGATTAGAGCAAAGCGATTCTCGGTATTTATGGTATGTGTTTTGCTGTTTTTCGAACAAATGGAGGGACCTATAGTACGCTATTCTAATCCCTCGGCTATCGCGGCCGGCAAAACAAACATTATAGCAAATCAATTTGTTTTTTTTTTCATAATTTATTTGAACCAATTGTCGAAACACTTTTACCACTCTAACTGAGGTGTCTCCAAAAGATACGTGCTGAACTTATCAACCCCATCTTCAGTTGTTGGAAAACGTTAACCGACATCTCAGTGGTACTACGACTGCTCCAGCAAAAAAAAAAAAAAACAAAAAACGTCATAGCCACAGCCGCCGTTGAATCTTAAGCCTTCGCCCAACTATTATTGAAAACTCATTAATTTTTTGTTGGCTTTTTTAAAAAGATAAACCCGGTTAAGTAGACATCTTACTTAGCGAATAATTGATATTTTAATTATACCTACATTTATTTTTGCTCATTATTTCACATCCAACCACTTTCTATTAGGTAAGATAAGATATCGCTCATTATTTGACTCATTAGATATATTGTCGCCGCCGTCGTGGTCGTCGTCTGGAATGTCTGTCTATTCATTTTAACGCTAAAAAAATATTTGTGGATAAGTACCACAGTTTATGGTATACTAAGGCCACAGCGACAAGTACTACGCATAATTAAATACGTATGTATTCGTATGTATTTACTTGAGTCAGTTAAAGACGGTCATTTAAACCAGTTTCAAGCTTAGACTCGGGATTATTTAGGTTATTAACATGACCACAATAATAATAGTAATAACAACAACTAAAAAAATAAAGAAAATAATAAAAATAGAAACATAAAAATATAAAAATAAAGTTGGCAAATGCGAAACAGCCACCGTACAAGTGTTAGTACATATGTACTTATTGTAAGTAAGCAAGTGAGTAAGTCAGTAGGAGAATTGTTTAATTAAATTTTGAAAAGAAGACAAGTGAAGTGTGAGTAAACAAAAAGACAAAATAAAGGAGGAAGCAAAACCAGAGAAAATAAATAGGTAAAATACTAAAAATTAACAAAATAAGAAATATAATACAAGGTTATCCATTTTGCGGTTTCGAAAATAATTGTAATTAAAATATATATAAAATATTTCTTTTTTCATAAAATTATGTGCATGCATTTATTCGTGCGGCTTTTTTTGAAAATTAAGACTTTATTGTGAAAAAATTGTTATACATTTAATGTTCAAAGTATTGCCCATCGGAAGCTATGATATTTGCCCATCTTTCTGGCAGTTTGTGGATGTGAAGCGTACTCTGGTGAGGACATTATGCATTGATCTGAACAAGTGGTAATCGGAAGGTGCTATGTCTAGGCTATAAGGCCACTCACAGTTGTCCAAATAAGTTTTAACATGTGGCCGAACGTTATTATGATGAAAAATTATTGATTCGTGTCTGGTCGCATATTCTGGTCGTATTTCCGCGATGGCCTTTTTCAAACGAATCAATTGTTTTTGGTAGAGGTCTCCATTGATCGTCTGACCCGATTTCAATAGCTCATAATAGAGCACACCCTTGTGGTCCCACCAAATACATAGCATAACCTTGGCACCATGGATATTCGGCTTTGCCGTGGGTGTCGATAGTTGGCCGGGCTTCACATATGATCTTTTGCGCTTTGGGTTATCCTAATGAATCCATTTCTCATCGCCACTGAAAATCCGATACAAAAATGATTTCTTTTGGTGGCGTTGAAGCAACATTTTCGAGATGCAGAATCGACGTTCGACGTCTCTTGGCTGTAATTCATAAGGCACCCAATTTTCAAGCTTCTGGATGAATCCCAATGATTTTAATCGTCTGGAAACGGTTGCTTGATCAACTCCTAATACTTTTGCAAGTTCTTCTTGTGTCTGGCATGCATCTGCGTCGAGCAATGTCTCCAATTTTTCGTCTTGAAATTTTTTTGGTTCTCCGTCGTCTAAGTCGAAATTGCCACATTTAAACCGTGCAAACCACTTTTGACACATTCGTTCGGCTAAAGCATGGTCACCACAAATGTCCAGTAAAATACGATGGCTTTCGGTAGCACTTTTCTTCATGTTAAAGTAATGAAGAAAAATAGAGCCCTCTCTTAGAAAACCGCACGAATTAATGCATACACCCAGTATTATATGTGATAAACTACAAAACATCATTAAAATGACCGCCTCGCAAATTTTTACAAAATTCGAACTCTTTGAGGTACTTTTCGACCACTTTTTGACACGGTGTTTCTGTTATAACTTGAGGAATGTTGCTTCCAAGTGCTTAAGAGTTAAAGGTTTATGCACATAAACGCAGTATTTTGCGTAGTCCAACAAAAAATCAACAATTGGCATCACTAAGATGAGAGATTATGTGGTCTTGTAGTTACTCTCGCAATCAAACTATATTCGCAAACTCCTCGTGAGATTGACACTACTATAGCCATTAGGCGGACAAACATATATACATGTCTATGACACCGTGAAAAGTACTGAAGCGAAGATTTACCTGTATGAGCATGAAAGTAAACAATAGCCGACTGTATGGATGTTTAATCATGATCCGAATCCAACCATAGTTGCTTGCACACGATTCACACCCTAGCTAAGGGTTGCCGGTTTTTAGGAAATCCACATATTGTCCAAGTCGTGTTATTCAGGTGCAGACAACAAAAGTCGGTTATCATACGACTATAATGCTCCGAATTGACAGCGACAGTCTCCTGTTGTTTTCAAAGAAGATGGATATCTAACATCTCCGTACCAAAGGGCACACCAGACGCTATGTCTTTTTTTTTTGTTGTAGTGGCCTCTGTTCAATTGATTGAGGATACTCGATGCACCAAATGCGATAATTTTTATTACTGATGAACCCCCGTAAGAGATAGAAATGAGCCTCGTCGCTGAAGAACCTTTTATTCGAAAAATCTCCGTCCACTGCCTGTTGTTCCAGCCCCCAATCGAGGTATGTGCGGCGTGGTGAATGGCCAGCTGGCTTGAGTTGTTGTATGAGCTGGATTTCACATGGATACAAGTGTAAGTCCAAATGCAAAATGCGACATTATGCGCCGCAAGAAAGTCCGCGCCCTTGAGGAGGTGGAGAAATAGATTCATTCGGATCTTTGGTTACACTTTCAGTTGCAGCAATATTTGAGGTGAAACGAGCAAAATTCCAAAGCACAAGCCTTACAGTAACTGTAAGCGATCCAGTCTCTTCAAATTTCTCAAATTTTTACCAATTTCTTGAGCAGTTGGACGATAAAGTGCAGCTTAACCTCTTCTTAGAGTGCGATACGTGGCATCGTTTGAATTACCATTTTTTTTTTGTTAAGCGATTCATTTTCGTAAATGTCTGACATTTCACTAAAAAAACATGTTTGTTTTGATAGTTAAGCTTGACAGATGTTAAAATACAGCCACGAAATGGATAACCTTATACAATATAAAATTAATTAATATAAAAAACTATTAATATAAATAAAAAAAATTGAATATGATGAAATTCCGAAGATATTATATTTTATGGAATTTTACTTATATGTAAAAGAAGATAGAAATACCTGAAAAGCCAACAACAACATGTGTTTAAACAGAGAAATTTTTTCTGCGGAAATAAACTGACCAAAAAGCATTGAAACGGCAAAACCGGCAGCGAAATGCATTTTATTATGTTAACACAAACACACACACACGCACACACAGGCATACATTTGTATATGAAGATGGGTATATAGAGATGCGCCAAAAACTTGTTTGCATACTTTTTAATATGTTGTTATCATAAAGCAAAAGTTGAATTTAACATAAACAAAAATAACAACAACAACAACAACAAGAATGACAATAAAAGCACAAAAGCTCTAACAGCAGCGTATAATTTGAGTTCGAAGCAAAACATTATGGGCGTAACTGCCAGCCAATGCTTAGAAAAACAATAATAATAACAACAACAACCATCTATCTTTGTCGGCATTTCATTTTTTTGTCTTTTTATCATTACACGTTTCGTTTTCTTATTGTTTGTGATCTGCGTAACTGTAACATTTATGGTGCGTAATTTTCTCAACTCTTTCGCTTTCCAGCGACATTCTACAACAACCATAATCATTTACTACTTGCAACTACCATTGCCGTTTGTCGTTTGTCGTTTACTTTTGTCGCAATAATCGTATTTGTATTTTATTGATTTTAGAAAATCGCACTATTTCTTCAGTTCCATCGTTGCAAAAACAAAGCAATTAACTGATTTTCTCTCACACGAGGCAACTTTTTTGGGCAAATTGCTTTTTATTTTATTTTTCCTTCAATTTTTTATTTATTTTTTTAATTTTTCCTTCGATTTCCCGCTTTTCTATTTTTCCTTCAATATTTCATTTATTTTTTTCTCCATTTTTAATTTAATTTTTAAATTTTTTTATATTTTTTTATGTAATATTATTTAATTTGTTTAATTTTTTATAATGCTTTTATTTAATTTTTAATTATTTATTTATTTTATTTATTAATTATATATTTTACTATTTATTCATAAGATTTTTTTTATTTAGATTTTGCATTCTTTTTAAATTTTTTTTACTACTTTTTCAAAATTATTTCAATAGTTTTTATATGCATACAACACATCCATACACACACACATACGATTTCTTCTTCGCCTTTAATGTAAACGCAATTTTGTGCATAGCTGCTAGTTGCTTACTGTTTATTGATTTTTTTTTTTTTTTGGTGTTTGCATTGGTGTTTACATTGGTGCGCATGCGCACGAAGCACCCGCTGTCTGACTAAATAGGCTAAAAGAGTTTCAATAGTGAAAGTTTGATATGTTGGTATATTATTGTATGCTATTCGTACGTGTTTCTGATTCCTATCAAAAGTCATGCGATCTCGATCGCGGCAAACTCTGCTGCTTCTGCTTCGATTGACTTTAAATTAGTCACCAATGTAGTGGCTGTCGTTATTTTTTACTTTTGTTGCGATTGTAATAGCCACTGTTGTAATTTCTAGTTGCAGACAAACAAAAGTACCTTCTGCCAAACAATTTTCTCATGAGTTTACAGGTCGTGTGTATGTGTGTGTGTTTGTGTTATTCGTTAAGGATAAGGATACTAAAATACTATATCTTGTCATCAAGCAAACAGTCAGCGCACTCACGTCTTGAACCCCATGTCACTGTAGAACTATGAGGATGTGGAGGGTTAAGAGACATCGACTACCCTATTGCTGTTTGAATGAACGCTGACACTCCCACTTTAAGAATTTCCATTTCACTAACTGATGGCAAAAGTAGAGAGAGAGAGAGAGAGAGACAGGTGTCCACTTTATTAGTAATTTTAAGTGGAGCTGTCTGTTTTTGGTGCCACTAGTTGAAAGGATAATATACCAAACCCATCAGTACATATGCTATGCTATTAGGACCAATGCTGCAGAGAGCCTCTGTTGAAGCAAGCAGCCTTGCCTTAACTTCCTAGACTTGACTGAGTGATAACACATTTTAAAGCTTGACGGTTTTATTTTCAAAAACTATAAAATAAAATAAATAAAGTTTCACGAATAAATTCTTCAATATTAGCTTCCAGCGCCATCTATCGCTATAGACATGAGCCTAAACATAACCCAACAAAAAATAGTTCAGAGACCTTCCATCACATTGTCTAGGCGACGCCCTCTTATTGAATTCTTATGTCAGTCCAGCATTTGCATGCAGCGCTTTATAGTAACGTTCTTTCATCATCTTTGGCTCATTCGGCTTTTTCGTTTTACAGCTGCGATATTTTGATCTGTTCTCACTGTGAAACGCACACACGCAAGTTCGTGGTTTAAGGTCCAATAATGAAAATTTGATGCGAACTTTTGTCACAAGAACTGACCAATAAATTAAAGAAGAATTTTGATAATAAAAATTCAATAATTTATAGACCAAACTGAAAATTTTTAACTTGATATTAACACAGGGCAAGAGGCTCGTGTTGTTGCTGTTAAGAACAGTGTTGCTCGTATATATAAATCACAATTATTCCGGTAATCACAAGATTCACTCCTCTATAAACACATGGTCTATACAGAGCCACTAAAGTAGATCGATGAAGCTTTCTGTACTGACATATTTTTTCATTTATGCCTCTGCAGCTGCTCCAAAAGTCATTATAGAAGCAACCCATCCTTCTAACATGAGCGCACATGATCGGTTGATATGGTCACAGTGATCCTGTTTAGACTCAGTAGAGACTTAGTTATCTTCTGTTCAATCAACGGACAGATCTGTCTGATTATATTGGATGTAGTCTCACTCTGTCGTCTGCTATTGAACCTACTTGGAAAGGCTGATCTTAGCAGGTAATTTTCCGAGTAAAGCGGTATACCCACATAATGGAGCTTACCTTGGTCAGGATTGTTGCTTTTCAAGGTAGCTTAACGGCCTCGCAATTCTTTGGTATGTTTCAATGTCAGAGAACCCCATCCGAGGAAGTTTAGCCTGCAGTCAGGAGTTTGTTTAAAATTTCTGCCCATCTGACTGGCGCCTTTGAGGTAGTTTGATTGCATTGAGGAGGCTTACAGGTCGTTTGGCTGTCATAATATATTGTAGTAGGTTGAGTTACCGAGCTAAAGTTGAGTAACCCTAAAGGGGCTTCCATTATGGCGCTCATGTCTATTGTAAAAGTTTCTGAGTGAACTCCAAAATTTAACCAGCCCTCAATCGAGTTTTATGCAGTCGGTGAAGATGGCTGGCGGTTTTGCTGTCTTCTTTGTTGAAAAAATGTTGTTAAAACAAAAAAAAAATGTGGTAGTGTAGTCCATTTTGTATGCGAATTGTGTAGAATTTAATATATGTGGGTGCTCAGTGCTGTGGTTTCTCAATGTCTTATGACGTTGCAGCTCAGGTAAGGCTTTCCATAGAGATCTGACCTGAGATTAAGTAGAATTTCAAGAGGTTTCAAAAGAGTTAAAGACAGCGCTCTTGTAGTGAGTCTGTACTTGGTACAGCTTGCTACTGTAAATAAATTTATGTTGTGCAGGCCAACAGAGGGTGACTGCGTAGAATAATATGGGTCTTATTATAGAATTAGGAGGTCATATATTATATGAGCATATTTAAATTTCATCCGTTTCTAGTAAATCTATCCTTATTAGATTTACTAACGCGGCTGCCGAAGCTTGAAGGCTATGAATATGAAGGTTATGAACAATCCTCTTTGGTCGCACTTTTCCCTCTTCTAACTCATAAATATTGTAGGACTTAGACAAAATGACAAATACTTAAAACCTTAAGTGGTTTTATCCTACTATCTGTGAGTTGAAATATACAAAGTTACAAGGTCATTAAAAAATATCAAAATTGTATATTTTCCCTGCTCCTTTTCACTTAAATGAATTTGGTAACTAAACTAAAATGCATATATTATGTTATTTTTACTATGCATTCAAAAATTTAAAGACAAAATTTGCCTTCAGTAGAATCAGCATAATTCAATAATTAAACTTTCACAACAATAACAGCAAAAAAAGAAGCCCAGAAAGCGCAAGTTGCCATGCAAAAGAGACAACAGTTTTAATTTCTAATATTTATACCTTTAAAAATATATGTACATATACTGACATCTCCACCCACCTCACTTGGTAATATTGTAGGTTTGTATGTATAAATCAGCTGAAACTACCTTTTACTGCCCACTGTCCCTTGCTTAGTGCTCCATTTCCGTCAATTTCGCTCACTTTCCTACTGTCAGACATAAACACACACACACACACATATGTATAGTTACCTGTATTATTACAGTCAATCGCTTCACTTCATTTGCATGCCACACGCGCACGCGCTACGCCTTTTGATTGAGCGGCACTAAATTTTGCAATTTTTATTTATTGAATTGAGCATAATGAACGTCAAAATATGAATTTGCCCACAAGTCAGCGGTAGTAAGGCTGCAGCGAGTCCGTTTTATTGTTGTTGTTGGTATTGTAATAGATTATTTCTACTCTTTTTTTTAATATTTAAATTATGCGCCTCATTTGTTTACTAGCACGCTGTGCATTATTTTCATACCGAGGTGGGGCTTAGTAAAAGTACTTGGAGCCAAGTTGCAGGTGCAACACAAAGAGTAGTGTAATGTCGGAAAATCGCCTTGAGCTTTGGTGGGTGGTTGCGGTCTGTCCGCAACTGGGGTATCCGCTGACACGTAAAACAATTTTATGTCATTATTTGAAAAGAAAATTAAATATTGTATATAAAAAAAAAAATTTTAAGAAAAGTTATACAAAAATAAAAGTAAAACACATTCACTTTGAGCGCTGACAGAAGCGTATAATTTACTATAATAAATTTAAAATGTATATAATTTGCATTGAATAGTAATTTACGGTTTAGTATTTATAATTATGTTTGCATACAAAAATATATGAGTAAAGAACTATACATACATATGTGGCTCAACCACAGAAGACATTAAATGTCTACCATAATTTTTGTATCCAAATATTACACCAACTATATGACACTGTATTTAATCAAATTCAAACTTTAGCTGATGAAGTGATAAAAAAATAAGAAATGTATATGAAAATTGTCAGCCTCAGGAGACAATAAATTTAAATGTGGGTTTCTTTTTTAAAATATAAATAACAAATAATGATTATTACTGACAAATTTAAAAAAGAAGATAGCTGAGTAAATAATAATTTTACTACATTGTAGTATAACTGTTTTGTTGCTTAAGGTGCTTGTGAGAGTTGATAGAGCAAAGGCATTAGTGCTTACGCAGTATAAAGATATATGAGTGAAGACATTGGGCAGAAATAAAAAAAAATCCTCTTAATTCGCTTCGTGCTTCAAGTAGCTGCCGGGCATCTGCACACTTCGGCCACCAAATGGTACACATTGGGATACGGGTGAGTATCCCATTTATCCTTCATCCATTAGTCGGACCAAACTGTAGAGTTTCCCAAACAAAGCGATTAACGTAGCTTCATTATCCTAGTTACATTGCAATAATTGAAACTTATTCCTATTGAGTTTGCATTTTCGATGAAGGAGCTTACTAGTGGAGAACCGCATACCCAGACGTCTACATGATGATAAAAGTGGAAGGGAATTGCTTTACGCAAGCTCGCACGCCATATCCCTAGTGTACCTGGTATATACAGTGTTCTGGTATTCATACTAGGTGCAAAGAGAACTGCTTAGCCTACGAACCCTTTGGCAGCTTAAAAGCTGATATTATTATTTATATTATTATTGTTGTTTGTGCTGGTCCCACATAGAGGAAATTCTATACACCTTCAATGTTATGACTGTCAGCAGTGACGTTATAGGAAATAAGATACAGAAAGCTAGACAGAAGAAGTGATCTCACACTAATAATGTTTTAGTTATGAGATGAACTGATTTATCGGATGTACATACATATATTGTGGAATCAAAGATAAAATTCTGAGGGGAGTACATATATGCCAACCGTGGCTGAGTGGTTAGCATTGCGTAGTGCTCTCTTACGAAGGCTAAGGTTTGAGTTCTGCTTCGACCAACATCCAAAATTATAGAAAATTTATTTTTCTAGGCAGGGAATGTCAAGTCCTCTGAGAGTATTTCTTATATGAAATAAAATCCAACAGACATTCGAAGGCGGCTCAGAATAAACTGTAGGTCCCTCTATTTGTTGGAAAAACATCAGATCTCAGCCGCATACCGCTTCAGCGGTTATACAGCGCCAATTATATTATATATATAGGGTTGCCCTAAAAGTAATCGGCGATTTTTCATACAGATGGCATTGACGATTTTTTTGAATAGCTTGTGACTATTTAATTGTACTTTTTCTTTTGACAGTTATAAGCTGCCACTTTTAGCTTGCTTCAGAAAAAAAGTACGCGTAATTTTATTTATATTTGTTTGTTTGACATCAATTTAAATATGGAGCCCACAAAAGAACACTTTCGCCATATTTTATTCTATTATTTCCTTAAAGGAAAAACTGCAGCACAGGTTGCTAAAAAGTTCCATATTTTGTATGATGATAAGGGCTTAAAAGAAACACAGTGTCGAAGTTGGTTTGTCAAATTCCGTACGGAAGATTTTTCACTCAAAGAAAAGCCACGTCTAGGTCGGCCAAGTGAAGTTCATGATGACGATATCAAGGCTTTCATCGAATCGGATTGTCATGTAACTGAGCGTGAGATTGGAGAGAAGTTAAGTATACCAAAATCAACCGTTCATAATCATATACGACGTCTTGAAATGGCAAAAAAGCTGATATTTGGGTACCACATAAATTGAAAGAAATTTATTTAACAAGCTTCAACGCAATGAATATGACCCATTTTTTAAGCAAATCATAACTGCAGATAAAAATTGATTATTTACAATCACGTCAATTGGAGCATGATGAAGCGCCACGAACCACTTTAAAGGCTGATATTCACCAAAAGAAGATTATGCTGCCAGTTTGGTGGGATTGGAAGGGTGGGGTATTTTGAACTGCTTCCAAGGAACAAAATGATTAATTTGGATGTCTACTGTCATATTCCACGAGAATATGACTGCACTGATCTTTGTTCACTCGCCAAAAACTGAGAGAGCTTGGCTGGGAGCTGTTGATGCATCCATCACATACCTTTACAGAACTCATGAAATGGTAAAACTTTCGAAAATGACGAGGTTATAAACTCGAACTTGGTTAAGTTTTTTACAGATAAAGGCCAGAAGTTCTATGAGCGTGGAGTAGTGATGTTGCCGTAAAGATGGTGAAAGGTCATCCGACAGAATGAAAATTACATAATTAATTAAACTTCATTAAAAAATTAAAAAAAAAAACAATATAAAAATTGCCGGTTTCTTTTGGTGCAACCCAATATATGTTTAGGCGAAAGACTTTGAATTTCATTGGGGCTATTAGCGGTGTTAACATGGAGAGAACAAATATATTATACTCGAATATCAAATTTTTCTTGATAAGTGGATAAATGAATGAAACCAAAATCGTATGGAAATGTTCAACTTCCAATTATAGAGTTTACAAAAAAAAAGCTAGAATTTCCTCTATTGAGCTTAACATTTACGACACCGTTTGTCCATTTTCCAGTCTGCTGGCAACCTCATCCTGTGCCTTTGTACTTCGCATATATTTTTTTCCTTCGTCGTACCTGATTTCCCTTTCGAAACTCGCATATTTATTTATGACTTACATAAATAACATTAATTTTCCATTTTTGTCAAATGCTATAACATCGTGTTCCAATGCCGAAATTGTCAAATTTTAACTTATCGCCTGCTTTAATGTTAACAAATTTATTTAATGTGCAACATAAGTTACCGCCTAAACTGTGAGCGGCGGTATGGCAACAGGGCCACATTGCAACCGCATAAAAAATATAAAAACAACCATAAACAACAGCAGCAATTGTTCGTGTCATGCAATATCGCTGCTCACCTTCAAACCGTTTGAAAGTCGTGAATAAGCGTTTGCCTCAAATTGCCTCGTTGCATCGTTGCATCGTTAGCGCAGACAATGGAAAGTGATCGGTGCGCATACGGCAGCATTGTGGTGACATGTCAAATATGTGTGCAAATACCAATATACATAACAATGTCTGCAACAGCATCACGACAGCTAGAAGTTTCATCGAATACAGCTGCACATATTTCGCTTGACATTTACTTGCACCTCAAATTGTTTACTTCAAACAGTTTTATGTGGGAGCTTCAACGCTTCACGGAGTCTGACTTTCAGGCAAAAGCATGCGAAAGCGATATGTGAAGTTACATTTTGTTTTTTTGTTTTATTTTAATTATCTTTTCTCATGCAGTTGAGTTCATTGACTTTTGGTGTCATCGTCAAATGGTAAAACAGAATGGTTGTTGTCTCTGAGTCAAGTAAAATTTTCATTTTGGCAGTGAAAATAAAGAAATTGTCGCAGCTGTCTGGATTGGCAAAAAACAAAAAAAAAAAAACAAAAAATAAGCAAAAACAAAGACCTTTCACTTGGAAAAAATCTAAAAAATTTGAGTGATCTTTTAACTAATGAGCTTTGGGTCAAATTAAATAAGAGTATTTGCGATCACAAGCTAAAAATATTTTCTAAAGAAACTTTTCGCTAAAGAAAAAGGATATATGGTATATATATATGTAAATGTTGTCTTGCTACCGCTGAAGCAATTTTCGGCCGAGCTTCTCCTCTAATTGGTAATATGTGTCTTGAAGTTTTCCAACAAATGGGAGTATTTTATTTATTTATATAAGATATAGCTTACAACATAAATCTTATAAGCTATTTGTTTGGGAGCTATAGCTACTAGGCCTTAAGCTCAATACTTATTTACATATTTACATTTCAAGTTTAGATTCTTTTTGTTTAAATCTTATGAAAGAGATTCGTTCTTTTGAGAAAGTTCGTTATTAAAAGGATTGATTCGGCTGAGGGAATTGAGAGGTAAGAAGTAAAATTCCTAATGTCTTCACACTTATATTGGTATAGTAAAAAGTAATCCATTATTTTTGAATTAAATTACAGGCTTTATTTACTATACTAGAATTATCCGATTTTTGTTAAATATGCACCGTTTTACTTGATAACTTTTTGCTATTTAGAAGGTCATGTCCATATGCCTCTCTCATAGCAACCGTTGTCTCTATTAGCAGCAAATTGGGACAATCGATTTTCACCAGCTTCCCTTGAGGGCAATCCTGCACCAGCTAAATCATTCGTCATAGACAGGAGTTTCTGGCGAGTCATTTTCGTTAGCTTCCTTTAGGCCGCCCAATTGCTAACATTACATGTCTAATTTAAAAGTTTGGCCATTAAGACCTTCCTTGCCGTGAAGCATGGCTTGGAGATCATTTGCGCCGGCGCACCTTCAACCCCAACCACGACTGTTTCCGTCTGATCTTGCTGTTAGTCACCATCTGATTGGTCGGCTTGGACGGCTTGGTTACTATTCAACAGCAATTCGAAGATGGAAATTCAATTCATTAGGGTTTCGTTAATTCATGTTACACCCATACATCGAGCTACTTTGTGTATCCAGCCTTTTTGAAGTTATTTCAAACTCTTCTTTGTTGAATACTTGACTCCTGGGCAATCGAAGCAGTGCTCGTATGAAGGTCAAACTCGACGATTTCCTTTATTCTACCAAAAATTTCATCAACTGGATTTTCGGACCCTGGAGGAACTTTTTTAAGACAAAATATTATCCGATTTCACTTATAGAACGCAAGATATATATCACCAGACCTAATATTAAAGTGGAAGAACTATAATTTTTTACCTTAACACCGAAGTCCTTTAGTTATACTAAATGACATAGGCTGAAAAGGCCCTAATAATATTGTATAAATAAAGTTACCAGTTTTAGACACCTTTTTGTAGGATTATTATTGGATGCCTGTCACAATGGTAGAGGAAATGAATGGCACCACCCAGAGCAAGGTGCGCGGTACACTTACTGTCGGCTAAATGATAAGCAGGCGGTTATTGCGTAACCAGCTTTAGGAATTAATGTGGATATTATTATAACTTTGTTCAAAACCAACGGCTGTATCCATATGCCGCCTTGATGTGATGTAAATATTAGCTAAGAACTCTAGTTCAATACTATTATTTTAACAATAACTACATACCAGTTCGCCGTTTGTAACCAAATCACTAGAAATAAGACAAATATGCCTTTCCCTCCTCAAGCTATTTGCATCACTTCATCTGCATTTTCATTCTGTGATAATCGCTGTTGTAGTGCAAAATGTGTCGAAACTTTTTCAATCGACCCCTTAGGTAAAAGGTTGTCGCAGTCGTGCATGATTATATCTGCAAAGTAGAAATTCACCATGCATAATTAACTAGTATTTAACTAGTATGAAGCTGATGCATTATCGTACAATTAACTTTTTCAACGAAATCAGCCACAAACATGGCAAAATTGTAATATATCTTTTAAGCCAGTTGAGGTCAAAAATCAAAGTAGTGGCATTCTAGTTTCCAACTAGTGTCCTTCGGTCCAATTTAGTTGCTTTCTTTCTAGACGCAAATGGCTAATGTATATTTAAAAACAGAAGAGGGAGTGAAATACAGTATGAGAGATCCATATAGCAAATTATAGAAATTTTTGTATGTGATTTTTTTTTATGAGCGAAAATCGATAGAGATGATCTTTTGCTAATTGGGATGTTGATCGATGTGACTCTCTCCGTCTAGCAATTTATTGTGTATTTACATTTCATTTTGCTTATTGATTTCATGTTGTACATGAGCATTGTCAACTACTGTCTTTATATTGCTTCTTCCTCATCTACAACACAGTGTATGTAGCGTCACCACTTGAAAAAATAAAAAATAAATAAAAGAAAAAAAAAATGCGCAAACAATAGTAATATACGTATAATAAAAATATATATAAAAACTCTTATTTTCTATTACTCTTCTCCAAAGGTAGTATGTGCGACTGCGCGTTTGCATTCATGGAACTTGCTTTCACATCTTTTATTTATTATTTATATAAACACCGGCAACGACGCAATGATGTATTTGTTTTTCCATGAATTTGTTGATATTTACTTTTTTCTTTGCTTCATAAGAAAATTTGTTGTTTGTCATTTTATTTTGCATTTTTATTTTTTTATTTGTTTATTTTTTTTCTTTTTTTTTAATCCAGCTTTTATGGTCACACTGAACACTTTCTGTGCGATTAAACTAAACGATTGCGATGAATACCATATTTATAGCAGCACACCTCCGCGTATGGTAAATAGTTGATGACGGTAAAAAGAAAAAAACAGAAAATAAAATTGAAAAATTAAATAACGCCCACCCTCTAGGAAAATTTTAGGTAAATGCAAGAGAGCTTCGCGTAGTATTATAATTTGTGTAAGTGACTTTCCGCTTTGGACTCAAATTGAACCATTTTCAGCTCTCTTCATAAATGGCTTACATATATTTCGTACCTTTTAAGCATTGATATCTGCATTAATTTATTTGCTTTGCTGCCACCACAATAAAATATTATATTCAACAACTTGCATCATATTGGTTTTCTGTGTACTCTCTTTACCATTTGTGTGCATGCTCATCGGCATATTTTCACACGATATATGGCAAATGGCATAATTAGTTGGAAATTATTGCTTGTTAATGTTGAAATCGGGTTTTTTTTATTGCATGTACATATGTACCAACAAGTTGGTACTTGTGCTAGCAATTATCGTGTTTTCCTGCATTGACTTTTTTTCTTATATTTTTTTCTTTTATGAAGAACTAAGTGCGTGATAAAATTTGTCTTCAACTTTTCCATATACATAAAACTTCTAAATTATATTTTATTATTTCTTTTCTTTACTTCCAGAAGTATCGCCATATATAGATTTAATGTTATGCCCGCTGCGGGAACAGTCATGGAGTTGTGCGCGGCAACAATCTGGACGTATACTGGATTTATGGGATGGTGAACTGAGTATGCAGTGGCAGAAGTTGAAAGGTATTCTTATACATTATGCATAAAAAGAGTGAGAAATTGCTTCATAAACAGCTCAGAAGAGAGCAATGTAAGATAAAATAAATAGTAATAAATAATAAATAATGAATAATAAATAATAAATAATAAATAATAAATAATAAATAATAAATAATAAATAATAAATAATAAATAATAAATAATAAATAATAAATAATAAATAATAAATAACAAATAATAAATATTAATTAATATCTAATAAATAATAAATAATAAATAATAAATAATAAATAATAAATAATTAATAATAAACAATAAATAATAAATAATATATAATAAATAATAAATAAAATTTAAATTATTAATTATTTTCGTCAATTTTATATGTTTTTAAAGGGTGATTAAATTTTCAAGGGCCGATGTTGATTTTGAATAAAACACAAACTATTTAGGAAATTATTGAAATTTTATTTTATTATGATATATTGGTATTACTCAATTATGTATGTAACAAAATATCGGCCAAATGAGCGCCGCGACCTCGGCGGCACACCTCCATACGATGGTCCAAATTTTCGATGACGCTGAGGCATAATGGAGTTTCTATGCCGTTAATGTGCCGAATTATCTCATCCTTTAGCTCTTGAATTGTTGCTGGCTTATCGACGTACACCTTTTCTTTCAAATAACCCCAGAGAAAAAAGTCCAACGGTGTCAAATCACATGATCTTGGGGGCCAATTGACATCGCCATTACGTGAGATAACACGGCCATTGAATTTGATGCGCAAAAGAGCCATTGTTTCGTTAGCTGTGTGGCAAGTGGCACCGTCCTGCTGAAACCACATATCGTCCACATCCATATCTTCCAATTGTGGCCATAAAAAATTCGTTATCATCTCACGATAGCGAACACCATTCACAGTAACTTCCTGACCGGCCTCATTTTGGAAAAAATACGGCCCGATGATGCCGCCAGCCCATAAACCGCACCAAACAGTCACTCTTTGTGGGTGCATTGGTTTTTCGACAATCACTCTTGGATTCTCATTCGCTCAAATGCGGCAATTCTGTTTATTGACGAATCCACTGAGATGAAAATGTGCCTCATCACTGAAGATGATTTTCTTCGAAAATTTTCATAATAAGTCTGGATAACTTTAACACGTTGTTGGATTGTGTATCTCTCCATGGTTCAAATTGAGTAAGTCTGAAATAGAGAAATGTCAAATTAAATTCGGAAAAAAACTTGGCGTTTAGGTGTGGTTCACATTCAACATCGGCCCTTACAATTTAACCACCCTTTAGATGTCTTTCACATACGCATGAAGTATAGTAATAGACAAAAAAATATTTATCTGTAATTTAATTTCATTTTAAATTTAACGACGATGATTTTCCTAATGTTTCTGATTCGACCATTGGACTTTTTATTAAAAAAAAATAATTATTATTATTGTGCAGTTGCTTTGTTGTAGGGAAATTATTAGGTTTAGTAAAAACTAATCCATTATTTTTGCATAAAATTTAAGACTTTTTTAGCATAGTTAGAATTAACCGGTTTATGTCGAATATCACTGTTATGTTCGACCACTTTTTGCCATTTTGATGATATTGTCATCACGCCTCACTCATAGAAACCCTTGTCCCTATTGGAAAAATATCGAGGCAATCTATTTTCGCAGGCTTCTCTTGTGGCCAGTTCTTCACAATCCAAATCATTCCCCATAGATAGGAACAGCTGGTAATCACTATGTGGTCTGGAGTTGTCCTAATGAAACACAATTCCCCTCCTGTATGCCAAGGCAAGGCGCTACTGAGCGATTGCTTCCTTCAGATCGTCCAATTACTGACAGTACAGGTCCGCAGGAATAAAGGTGCAGCTCATAGTTGATGGCTCCTTACGAATCCCACCAAACACCCAAAAAAACCTTCTTGGAAGTCAATCCTGACTTACAGACCTTTTGTGCCGGCTCACTGACCTTCGGCAACAAACATTTTCATTTGATGTTACTATAAGTGTTCCACTTTTCATCACCAGTCGTAACTCGCTTCAGGAATGGGTCGATTTGGTACAATTCAGCAGCCATTCGTGGAGGGAAATACGGTCCAGGAGGTATTTTTACATTAACTCATATGGCACCCATACATCGAGCTTTTTTGTGTATCCATCATTTTTCAAGGGATTCCAAACTTAGTTTTACGCAATATTTAGCTCCTGGACAATCGAAACAGTGCTCGCATGATGGTTAAACGGTCGACGATTTCCATTATTTTAACTATAGGCTTATTCAAAATAGAATTACACTATTAATAACAACTAAAGTTGTATAATTTAAATTTTGTAGCATGAGGTAAGCAGCTCTACTTAAGCATACATACATATTTATACCCAAACGTAACTGCGAGAGACTAATTGAAAATTTTGCAGCATAATCAGTACAGAACATACTAATAAAACAAACAAAACTATACACAAAACACATTCATACATAGTACTCGTATGTTCATATGATCACCGCTATACTCGTATACGTGTACATGTTATACATGCGATATTGATGCTAAAGTAGTGCACGGAAATTGAGCTCAGAGCTTCTTTTTGGGTGTGTTCTTAAACATTTCATGATACTGTGACCATGTACCGTAAACTAAAAAATTAAAAACTGATAGAGCGCGATTTGCAATCTATATATGTATGCATGTATATTTTTACTCCAACTTTTTTTTGTTAATTTCCCTGAAAAGTCTTCTTTCCGCGAATTCGCTTTTAAGTCATCCGTCCCGGTTCAGCTAAAACCAGGGCATGTAGTTGGTAACTTAAGTTTTGAGAAGAGAAAAAAAAATTGCAGGAACCATGTATGTATATTGGCCAAAATTGCATTCACAATCACAGCCTTGTGAGATGGTGAGTTATCGTGGTCCGAAGTCTATGAGTTTTCTATCTATCTCTTTTGACCAACTTTCTCTGCTAGATAACGTTGCTAGGACGCCATTCCGGAGCTTGATGTTTAGTTTGCATATCAAATTTATAAGTCCAAGATCATTGATTAGTTCCAACATATTCTCAACGACCTTTACGCGAATGAGTTAAAAAAAATAGCGGCTAAATTAACGCACTTAATATATATATTAGGTCCCGTAAAAAGTTCGTTCGGTTTTTATCTAAGAAATGGCGTTATTGTCCATAGTACTAATATTACGTGTCGCATCATGTCAAACTATACGGCCCTGAAAACGTGTCTATTCGCACCAAAAGTTTGTCTTTGACAGTTTTTCGATGGATTGACTCAGTACGTTGTGAGCGCTCGTCAAAGATGGACACCAGCAAAGAGAAAATTCACTATGCTTTACAATTTTTCTTCGATCAAGGCGAAAAAGCAGACAAAGCGGCTGAAAAAATTAATTAAGCTTATGAGCCCGATATTGTAAACGAACGTGTAGCACAAAAGTGGTTTGCTAGGTTCCGTTCCGGTAATTTCGATGTCAAAGATGCACCACGCGTCGAGAGGCCTGTTGATGAGGAACTAAGGATAAGCCAGAAAACCGTTTGGAACCATTTGTATAACCTTGGATTCAAAAAGAAGCTCGATGGTTGGGTGCCACACGAACTAACGCAAAAAAACATGATGGACCGAATTTCTATCTGCGAATCGCTGGTGAATCGCAACAAAATTGACCCATTTCTGAAGCGTTTGGTGACTGGCGAGGAAAAGTAGACGACAACGTCAAGCGAAATCGGTCGTGGTCGAAACCCGGTAAGCCGGCGGAAACGGTGGCCAAGCCAGGATTGACGGTCAGGAAGGGTTTGCTGTGTGTTTGGTGGGATTGGCAAGGAATCATCTACTACGAGCTGCTCCCCTATGGCCGACCATTCAATTCCGCTCTCTACTGCCAACAACTGGACCGCTTGAAGGCAGCCCTCATCCAGAAGAGGACATCTTTGATCAACAGAGGCCGAATTGTTTTCCATCAGGACAACGCCAGGCCACACACGTCTTTGGTGGCGCGCCAGAAGCTCCAGGAGCTCGGATGGGAGGTCCTAATGCACCCACCTTATAGTCCGGACTTGGCAGCAAGTGATTACCATCTTTTCCTGTCCATAGCGAACGCGCTCAAGAGAGGCCTGTGAAAATTGGCTCTCCGAGTTTTTTGCCAATAGGTACGCAGCTTTCTACGAGAGGGGTATAATGATGTTTGCATCTCGTTGGCAACAAGTTTACGAACAAAACGACTTAAATCGAACAAATGTACACAAAGTTATCATATTTTGAAAAATCAATAAAAACCCGAACGAACTTTTTACTTGACCTAATATGTATGTGAATGTGCATGCCTGCAAGTGATATAAATAGTATACAACTTTGTTTGTTCAGAGTTGGCCAACTAGTTGCAGCAGTGGTTTTTATTTTATTTTATTTTATTTTTTAAACAATTTTTTCCTAACTGACCGGCCGAGCAAACCGGTGTGCCAATAGCCGGGTAAACTTGATCATGCGTAAAACTGGCGTTTGTATGTCATTACGTGCGCGTTCGCGTGGTAAAAGCAAATTTAAAGAGTGAAAAGTGCAAAAGACTTTATTTACACTTTTCTTTTATGACAAACCAACCATAAGAAATGTGCCGGTGGTTGAGCGAGTTTTCTTGAATGTCAACGAAAATAGGCCTGCAGTCACACACACACACACATACACACACATACACATACAACTAAATCTAAATATAGCAACTGCAAGTACACATCATTAGGATTTATTAGTGACAGCGCTGTGTCAGTTGTTTCATTGTGATGACCAACTGACTTAGTGGCGGTAATTGCAATGCCTCATTAAATATTTAAACATTTTCATTTTATTACATGCAAGAGACTGTTTTTTTTTTTGCATTTTATTTTGACACATTCTCTTCTTTTTTTTTCGTCACTTCTGCAGTGGAGGCCGATCGTCAGCTGAATGCGACCATTGAAAAGCGTGGCTACAGCGCATCCGAAACGCTAACAAAGGAGAAACCGTCCACGATTTTGAAGAAAATCGAAATTGGCACGAGTTACATGAAAAAATATTTGGCAGAGACTATGGATGGGTAAGTGCAGCTGAAGTTAAGAGAGATTGACAAATAAAATTTAATTGAAACTCTTTTTGCATGCCAAATCAAACAGCTTCTTGGGGCGCGAGTACGACTATGTGCAAACGGCACCGAAACAAAGTTTCAACACCGAAAACAATGAAGTTGAAGAGGTTGAAGTGGAAGAGGGAGAACTGGAGGAGGAAGAGGAGGGGGAGGAGGAGGAAGAGGAAACTGCTAACGATGAAGCGGAGGAAGAGGATGATGATGATGATGATGATGATGAGGAAGAGGATGCTGTAGAGCATACTGAAAACAGCGATGGTGTACAAAATCAACAACACATCGTCACCTTCCAACGACGTCCCGTAAGTGTACACAACCCACAGCAGCATAGCGATGTGGCGCCCCTAATCGGTACCGCACCTGGTTTTGCCAACCAACACAATTCAGCAGATGTTGAATTTATAGAAATCGAAGATAATGCGCAAGATAACACCCCACCTGGGCAACTAAAGGGTGGTGGTGGTGGCGGTAATAAGAAGAAACGCAAAAATAAACGTAAAAAGAAGCCCGAAACACTGTTAGTCGTACAACCCGCCGAATTGGAATTACATGGTCATGGCGGTCATGGACATCATCAGCAGGAAGCTGTCGAATGGGTACCCGTTACACATAGTAAACCGGCGAAAACGAAACCAAAACGCAAGAAGAAGAAGAAGCATCAATATACCAACGATGAGAGCGTTGTTGTGGTTGAACATGAACCATCAGATCACTTGGGCCTAGGTCTGCTGGAGGAGCTAGCAGATGCAGTCGATGTAGGGGATGGTGGTCATAAGCGCAAACATAAGAAACCAACAAAATATGGTAGAAGCGTTGGAGGTGTGTGTTTGCGTGTGATTTATTAATACAGATCGCACCCTTTCCGTACACAAATTTTTACTATCTACTATATATTTCGTAACTATTCGCATCTATGCTATCCATAAATTAGTTTGTTTGTATATGTAGTGTGGTGTTTGGTATTTATTGTATGATATCTGTAAGAGCTTTTCTACGCTTTTCCTTTCCACTATCACTATGTGTTTTTTTTTTTGGTTATGGTTTGTCGAAATACCCTACACCCAGCCACTGAACCAACGAGAAGTTTTGTTTGAATATACCATAAACCATATTCAAAATCTACGTAAACTAATACAAGTCTAAAAATTTGGAATTTATAACATTATATTATTCTAATACTACCCAAATTGAATAAGTCAATTACCATAATTTTTTTCCTTAACCATGATTTAACTCCAATTAGGGATTCCCAGGTGCAAAAATTAATTAAAATTTCACATATCTCCCTTCATACATATATACAGACATATATTATCAGTGGTTCCAAGTACTAACCAACTGGAACTTAACCCAAAACTTTATTCGCCACCACTTAAATGAAATCCCAAATATGTTCAATCTCACGCTTATATTTAAGGTAAAAATATTTTTATCAAAAACATAAATATAATTCTTTCTCATAGGTTCAGTAAGACCACAAAATGGCAAATTGTATTTGCTCCTAATATATTATATTGTCAGAGAAATTAGTAATCTTTATCTATACTACTGATGACGCAAAATGACTAGCAAGGCATAAGTTCAGAGAACATTCTTTTCGGA
Organism: Ceratitis rosa; assembly: GCA_037013455.1. Lineage (NCBI taxonomy): Eukaryota > Metazoa > Arthropoda > Insecta > Diptera > Tephritidae > Ceratitis > Ceratitis rosa. The sequence goes on from JAWMAG010000031.1 coordinate 10,361,048, forward strand.
GACTAAAGAAACATTTATTTTTCTTTGAAGCTGTTTTATTAGGAAGTGCATCAAGGAAGGTGTTTTGGTGGGGTTTTCGAGCTCAAAAAGAGCTTCCAATAGCAGTTATAATAAAATAATTTTTTTGGATGTTCTAAGACAGTTTCTTACTGATTTAAGAAGGCGTATTTTCTGGCGGTTTTCCGTCCACCAAAAGCGCCAGTAATTTCTGTCAGAAAAAAGTTGTTTTTTTTTTTTGTAAATTTTCCTTAACTTTGAAAAAGTTCTTTTAGGAAAGAATCATGTCAGTTTCAATATAGAACAACTTAAAACAAGTTAAAGAAATTTTATCTTTAATTTCTTGCTTTATCGTATTTCAACTTATTCTTGGCAGCTTTGGACCACCTCGCCGATAATGCAGCACTCTTGTCTTAGTATGCCTTCAAAAACACCTCTCTCTCTCTCTTTATTACTCTTTTATTACGTTTTTAATAATATATTGTCGGTCTACTCCGAAAGAGCTCTTTAGTCGGACTATTTTTGTACGCTTTTCATAGGAGTGCCTTTAAGCTGGTTGGCTGGAAAGTGATAAAAAGTCCTAAATCCTTTCTGATACGTAGAATCAATAACATTTATATTAGATTTATAAAACTCTTAGTCTCACCTCGTGAAAGCCGCAGCTATTCGTAAGTTGTTATCTGTTTGGATATAAAAGTACAAAAATTTAATAAATTTACATTATATTTTCTCGTATTTAGTACCAACTTAGTCAACATGCTAATAAATAATAATACCAAACCATTCGTTTACTTAACTAATTATTTAAACTATATGATTTAGAAAAGCGTTTAAGTTATTTTCATTCCTTAAAAATCATTTTATTAAGAGAATTATTAATTTTTTCTAATGCAGACTTCGTCAGACGTTTATTAAAATCATATTAAATTAACCGTAACCATGCAATAATCATTCAAATTCATAGAAAAAAGTATCAAACCATTATTATAAATTGAAATAAATATTCATATAATATTAATAAAAATCTGGGTGTAGGGTATTATACGACCGCAACTGCCGCCTCGGCTGAAGAGCAGCTAGCGTTGCCACACGTAAAGCTTAATCAATGACATAGCAAATACACGAACCTAAAAGCTCTGAGCTAAATCAAATTTGAGCTTTTGTGTTGTATTTTAAGTGGTCGGTAATGCAGTGCGGGAGGGTGTGGTGTATATTTTTTTTTTAGTTTAAAGTTATAAGTTTGTATAAAATGCGCTATAGTAAAACAATATTATATTATATTAAAATAATTAAATAAAAAAATAATTAAATTAATATAAAATTTTAATAACTAATAAAAACTTGAAAATATTATAATATGTACCTTGTCATAATATTTATTTTTTTTCAATTTCTCTAAATGAAAGAGCGCATTTTATAAAATCTTACGAAACTAACATAACATGTTTGTTATTTATAATATTATTAATTTATTTTTCATAACCATATCATTAAGCAATACGGTTAAGCTAGCATTGAAGAGTGCAAAGCTGATGATGAATTTAATGAAGTTTAATGAAAATTTTAGTTTGAACAGTATTTTTAAAAATTAACTTTTAATGAAAAATTGTATAAAAAAATTTAAAAACATAATTTTCGACAAAAAATTTGGTGGTTTGAGAAAAAAGTTAATACGAATGAGTTATCAAACAGTTTAATTTATGACAAAAAATATATTAAAGTTTTTTTTTTTTTATTTTTAGGAATGATAAAAATTACTGTAAATTCGAAAATATATTTTTCCGAATAAAATGTAATTCCAAAACAATAAAATTATATTGACACAGAAGGTTTAAGAGCTCATTCGCTTTGCAGTCTTTTCCTTATAATTATTTTTATTTATTTATTGTATATATGTTTATATATAAGTTGGTGTACAGTTTTTGTTTAACTCGCTTTTGCTTCTCCCTAACTATCTAATGCACAACGAAACGCACTTCATACTAACAAACACCCACCCTCCCAACCGTTTTTCATACAATTATTCGTATTTTATCGTAGTTTTAAGCCCCGCTTGTGTCACGTGACTGAATTATACTAATACATAGGCATGTGCCACATTTTTTTTTCTTTTTCTCTAAATACTTTATTTACACACACATATAGTAACGCGTGGCAAAAAGAAGAAGAAGAAGAAGGCACTCGCTAAACTAGTGTTGTTGGGCTCTTTCTTAAAGGCGAAAATTGAGTTGTTACTGAAAATTTTAGGCGCACATTTACAAATTAAATTCTTCGCCATCGCCTTAATTGGACTGCTGATAAATATTGCGAGATTTTGGATTGATGTCAAGCGTGGTGGCGCGCCCCAAAAGGTTAGTATTTTCGGGCTTCTTCTTGGATGCAAGAAAACGGCCGAAGGTGTTTAATATATATTTTATTAATTTTGTTTAACATCCCAACACGTTTTTTTGGAATGCGCGTGTTTTTGATTTTGTTTTGCTGTGAAATATGTTTGTCTTGTTTGTGAAGGAAATTCACTGCACAAATATTTTTTATGACATTATTTTTTAATTTTTTTTAATATATATTTAAAATACTATTTTATTTTCAAAATTTAATGATACTTTTGTTATTATTTTTTATTTAATTTTTTTCTTGTAGTTTTATTAATATACGTTATTTTAATTTTTTTCTAACATTTTTATTGAATACCATAAGGTATTGCATGTGTATGTGAACGAGTGTGTTTGGCTAATTTTGCATGTGCATGAATTCAATAGTAAAAATACTTGAAACTTTAACAGTTTTTTTTTTGTGTGAAACGCATCTTATTATCTGCATGTAACTAGGTTAGAATGCGAAAACTTTTTTGTTTAGGTTTAGAAAAAAAATTCTGATTTTTTGGCTGCATGTCATTCCCTATCCCTTTAACTATATAATTTTTTCCATTTCTCTTAACAGGAGAGTGTATTTTTTATTTATAAAAAATTAATTAAATGATAATTACATTTGGTTAAAACCACAACGAACTAAATGTATGTAAATCAGCAAGAAAATAATCTTTTTTTTTTAATTTTCAAGGTGTGTGCAATATGCAGTATTTTTTACTTAAATTCTAAGCATTGAAAATTTAAGTGAAATTGATACACTCTTTTAACACTTTACTGACATTTTATTCAAAATTAACTCATCGTAAAACAGTAATTCAAAAATATGTTTTCCGCAAAAATATTTTTGCTTAAACAATAAACAACATAAAACGAGCTGATATATTAGTTATTAAATGAAGTGTTTAAAGTATAAATTCCACTCTATCTTCAATAAAATTTTTAGACACAAAAAAGAAAAAAATAAACATCTAATAAACCACAAACCAGTGCTGTTAGTAAAAATTATGAATATTTAAAAGTTCGTTTATTCAGACCAAAAAAACTCCCCACGAGAATTTCCATTTAATTCCAATAATTCTTCTTGTATAAGCTAAGCTAAAACTTAACATAAATTAATGAAATTCTTTTTTTGTGAATTTACTTATTTTATGGTAAATTTTTAAAATTTCTATAATTTATTTTAAATTAATTAATTTAATTTTATTTTGTTTCTTAATATATTTTATATACTTCTTTGCTTTTAAACTTATTTTGTTAAATTTTATTTAATTTTAATTTATCTAATTTAATTATTTTTAATTTTATGTAATTTTACTTAATTTTCTTTAATTTTATTTTAATTTACTTTATTTTATTTAATTTAGTTTTATTTGATTTTATATTATTTTATTTTATTTTATTACATTATATTTTATTTTATTTTATTTTATTTTATTTTATTTTATTTTATTTTATTTTATTTTATTTTATTTTATTTTATTTTATTTTATTTTATTTTTTTTTTAATTTTATTTTATTTAATTTTATTTTATTTTATTTTATTTTATTTCATTTTATTTTATTTTATTTTATTTTATTTCATTTTATTTTATTTTATTTTATTTTATTTTATTTTATTTTATTTTATTTTATTTTATTTTATTTTATTTTATTTTATTTTATTTTATTTTATTTTACTTTACTATATTTTATTTTATTTTATTTAATTTAATTTAATTGAATTGAATTAAATTAAATTTAATTTAATTTAATTTAATTTAATTTTTATTTAATTTAATTTTATTTTATTTTATTTTATTTTATTTTGTTTTATTTTATTTTATTTTATTTTATTTTATTTTATTTTTTTATTTTATTTTATTTTTTTTTTAATTTTATTTTATTTTATTTTATTTTATTTTATTTTATTTTATTTTATTTTATTTTATTTTATTTTATTTTATTTTATTTTATTTTATTTTATTTTATTTTATTTTATTTTATTTTATTTTATTTTATTTTATTTTATTTTATTTCATTTTATTTTATTTTATTTTATTTTATTTTATTTCATTTTATTTTATTTTATTTCATTTTATTTTATTTTATTGTATTTTATTTTATTTCATTTTATTTCATTTTATTTTATTGTGTTTTATTTTATTTTATTTTATTTTTTTTTATTTTATTTTAATTTATGTTATTTAATTTTTTTATTTTATTTTATTTTAATTTATGTTATTTAATTTTTTTATTTTATTTTATTTTAATTTATGTTATTTCATTTTTTTATTTTAATTATTTTATTTTATTTCATTTTATTTTATTTTAATTTATTGATTTTTTCATTTTTTTTATATTATTTTATTTTTTTTTATTTTTTTTTCTCTTAATTTAGTTTTTTGTTTTTTTCATATTATTTTATTTTATTATCTTTATTTTCTTTTATTTTAGTTTGTTATTTTCATTTTATTTTTTTCATTTCATTTTCTTTTATTTTTTTTATTTTATTGTTTTAATAATTTTTTAATTTCTTTATTTTATTTTATTTAAATTTCTTTTATTGCATTTATTTTTATTATGTTTCATTTTGATTTAGTTAAAATTATTTTATTTTTTTTATTTTATTTTATTTCTATTTTCTTTTATTTTGTTATTTTTTTATTATCTATGTTTTCTTTTATTTGATTTTCTTTATTTTATTTTATTTTATTTTGTTTTTTTTTTTTATTTTATTGTTTTAATTATTTTTTATTTTGCTTTAATTAATTTTATTTTATTTAAATTATTTTTTAATATGTTATTGTATTTTTCTCATAGAGATTTGTATGAGTCAATAGTTTTACCATTAACATAAAAATTAATTTCTTTGAGTGAATGAGCTCCTGCATTCGACCAATGAAAAGAATATGCTTTCTAAGGTACCAAAAATAGAAACAAAGTAAACCAAACAAAGTCAAATACACCATCAAATACGTACACGTAAACACACTCCATTTAATTTGTACACACACACACACACACACATACACAATCAATCCTTTGGGTATCTTTGGTATTTCCTTGGTGTTTCTCACTTCAAAGAACAAACAATTTTTCTAATACCAGGTTGTCTATGTTGAACATGCACACCATCAGCACCACTATGAGGATCATGGCGATGACTGGGGTGGCGAATCGGGCGGCAGCTATTGGAAGCGTTCACTGCAAACGGATCCCACTGTAGAGGAGGCGGCAACCGATAGCTATCAGCCGGTGGGCCAAAGCTCAGATCCACACTATCTGGCTTATCATGGGCATTGGCAGTGAGTGAAGGAGTTTGGGCGTCGGGATAAATGGAAATTTTATGCATAAAATATTTTCGTTCAGATTATTAAAGCAAAAGTTGTTTTTTTATTTTCCAAATATTTTCTAGTTTAAATTAAATTAATGTAATTTATTGTTGAATTAATATTTTGTTGTACAAATCGCAAAAAAACGCAGACATATGCATATATGTAATTGGCTTAAGTTTTGTTGCGGAGAGCAAAAAAATGAGAAAAAATTTGTAAAAAATTGAAAATAATTAATCGAAGTTGCCAGAAATCGTAAGATTAGCAAAAAAGTTAGAAATTTAGCTTTACAGTAAGGAAGTCAAAATTAACTGTTAACATTGGCTTTTAAGTGATGTTCAAAATTAATTGTTGTTATTAAAAAAATATTATATATAATATAATAGTTAATTTATTTTTGCAACTATTGGCTATATAAATTAAGACAATACCGGAAATACTGCAATAAGAAAATAGAATTGACTATTGTATTATTTATGTTTAAATATTTTAAAAATATTTCTATGGGATCTGCAATTTTCCTACAAATCTTCACATAAAATTGTGTAGATCTTATAATATATATAATTTATTCGGTTTATTTATAATTATTTATTTCATTTGTATTGTTATATACGTGTATAATAATTTTTAAAATTATTGTTAAAGAACTTCATTAGAAATAAGTTTTTGCAACAAATAAATGCTATTAATGATTTTAGAAAAATATTTTATTTTTTTTATTTTTTAATAATAAAGTGTACTTGTAAGTTGTTTTTGTTCTCTAATCTCGATATATAAAAGACAACCTTGGCACAAGAAAAAAGAAAAAAACCTAAATTTTACATTAAAAAATTTTTAATTTAAATTATTCTATGTTTTTTATGTGTCGAAAAATATTCAGTTGCTAGAAAACATACTTCCATCGAGAGCTTTAGATACCGACGTATCGAGCAGTACGAGTAGCTCGTAACTCGCCCGATGTTCGTTCGTTGCTGAATTGCTCAAATATTTGTTTGAAATGTTTGAATTTTCAATTTTGATTGTCAAAATTACTTTAGTATTTCTATGAGTTTTATACTTTGCATAAATAAATTTAAAATTATAGAAAATAGTTCGGAGAAAATGTCAAATTTTTCCTATATGAATTTAGAAAAAAAAGACAGCTCGAAAGCTCGAAAAGCTCTCATGCTCAAGCTGCTCGAAAATGTTCGAACAAAATCTTGAACTCTACTTCAAAGCCACATCATGAATTCAATGACAGGCGCCTATTTTAGTTTTCTACACACATTCATAGAAATTTTTTTATGTCCATAGGCTATAAAATTCTTTGCAAACTTTTCTAAAATTTAAATATATATTTTTTAATTTTTTTATCTCACTGCCATTTTATTTATTTTTTATTTATTTTCATTTAATTTCTTCCTTTGCGTGTTTTTTATTTTTCATTTTGTTCTCCTATTCCATATTCTATTGGCCCAATTTTAAGTATAGCGCACTCATAAAATACCAAATAAGCATGCGCCTTGGAAGAATGTGGTTCCTGATGTGCCGTTAATTCTGCAGCTAACACAGTTCTCGGCTATAAAAAGAAATTGACAAATTCTTCAATTTGCAATCAACCAAGCGGAAGCACACTAATACCAAGTTTTTTTTTTATATACATATGTACATATATACATAAATATGTAGGTATGCTAAGCATGTGCACATATGTATGTATGTTTGTATATAAAGCAACAAAAGCATATACACGTATTTCGCGAGGTGAATACACTTTATGCTTATACAAAAATTCACCTGCATGTAGCTACCACTTGCCTTACATACTTATACATATTGTATATATGCATGTATTGTGTGTAAATCTGCCTGCTACATGATTCGTTGGTGCTGATAATTTTGATATTCTAGCGGTGTTTTGAAATTTGAACGTTATTCGCGTGTATTCGCAATCAATTTCGTAGTAAACAGTATTCGACAAATATTTGATTTTATTGTTATTTATTGTATTGCTTTTGTTGTTAAAAAACTTATGTTACTAGTCTAATTGTTGGGTCTCCATTTTGGGGGAAAGCTGCCAAAAATGTGGCAGCTAAAATGTCGACAAGTGTAGAAAACAAGTTAATTTGTCAAAAGGTGTGTTCGAAATGACACATAAACACTTTTGTTTTTTTTTTTTTTCTATTTTATTTTTAGATTACTTTTTTTTAATTTAAATAGTCTTTTTTTGAGATGACCAGGTAAGCTCGTACATAATTAAGCAAATAAGAAAAAAAAGTCATGCAATCACTTTTGAGAACTCGGATAAGGTCCTCTCCACTAATAGAGTCCTAGCCCTGTCTTATGCTATGGAAACTAAAAGCTATCAGTTTTAGTAAGTATGATGGTGAAGTTTTCTCGAATGCCAAGTAGCTTAAGAGGCCAGATGCTCTTTTATATCCTCCTAAAAATTTAAGACTAATATTATCGCCAAACAAGGTGAGAGATCATGGAACAATGGCAAAAATTACGAATAGGTCCTTTTAATATGAGAGAGACTCAGTTGTCGAATTCTGTTGTTCGTGGATGAGTGTCTAGGATGATATCAGAACTAAGTTCACTATTGGCCAGATGTTCACTATGCATCAAATCATGGAAAAGACCCCTGAGAAAAGAATCGAAACACACTTTTCATCGATTTTCTTCAACCGATCGCTGAATACCACCAGAGCACCGGCGTAAAAGCAGAACTCTGTGATCAAAGATGTCTTTGAGGAACGCATGGTTAAATTAAACTATCAAAAACTATCACTGTATGGATTGGGGTTGAGGTTTCCCTACGCCGAAATGTTGTAAAGGACGTAGTTTTGAATTCCAGCACATGAAAATTTATCAGTCCATATGTCTGCTTTGATCCGAGGATCAAACATCTTGCTACTAAATCGATTATATTGTGATAAATGTGACGAAAAAAAGACTCGAATCCCCTATGGCCGATAATGAAAAGACATTCCGTCTCCAACTATGGCAATGCAATTGCTCTCTTAGTGAATAGCGGCGGACAGCTTATGTGGTGTATGCAGTAGCGTTTTTAAAGAGTAAGAGCATAGGACAGAGCACCTGGAAGAAGTTGGGCTTCTATGACACTGGGGTAATTATCGTGGTAAAAAATTTCCTCTATGTCGCACATAAAGTGTTATCCAGCGTATTTTGTGATAGATAGAAGACCACCGTCAACGAGTTTATCAGACTTTATTCGCGTGGCTGTAGAACTGTGAAGCCCATCATTGGCCAGATCTTCACTATGCACCAAATCATGGAAAAGAACCTTGAGGATAGAATCGACACACATTTTCATCGATTTTGAATCCTCTTTTGGAAGCACAGTTTGGAACTACTATTTTACCTCACGCTGTGCAACTTAAAAGGTCCATCAGATTCGAAAGGGTCCTCCGAGTTGTTTGATATTAAACGAGATTTCTGACGATAACTTGATACCCCATCGTGTGACTGCTTTATTCTAACGCTGAGATAGATAATACGAGTTGGAAAGCATAATAGAAAAGGTACAATGTTATATGTTATCTCCAGTTAGAATAAAGAAACGAAAAGAATGATTCTGGTACTGTCAATGTCAATGTCAATGTCAAAATGAGTGATCACAGAATCACTCTAGTCAACAGTTGCAATAATCGTATTATTATACTTATTGAAAGGCATCTATCTACGAAATTTTTACGGATTGCTTTGAAAATGGCTTTGAACTTGATCAATACGCTAACATGGAAAATGAAGGGAGCTTTGAAGGTATTGAAACTGTTTGGGGGATTTTTCTCAAATCAATTTCCCATAATAAATTCATAATAAGCTTATATAGTATATGGAAATGAGAGCGTTATTAATTTGTATAAGTATAAGAAAGCCCTCTCTCTACAAACAAAAACTAAACTCGACGCTCTTCATTCCCATCCCGGGAATCAAGAGTTATTCGAGTTTTATGGCGACATTGATATAGTTCTTAGAGTTGAGAGTCAACGGCTGCATCGTCTGGATTGTGTCGTGCAAATGGACATGCCATACAGTAACCGCTGCTTGAGTAAGCAGATGACCTCTCTTCTGCCGGAAAGATTTCATAACTCCAATGACCGCGATTGGTTGAATTGGGGGAGATTTTTGAGGTTACAACAACAACAACAACAACAACAACAACAACAACAACAACAACAACAACAACAACAACAACAACAACTACTACTACTACTACAGCAACTATAACAGCAACAACAAAACAACAACAATAGCAGCAGCAACAACAACAGCAGCAGCAACAACAACAACAACAACTACAACTACAACAGCAACGACAAAACAACATCAACAACAACAACGAAAAACCACAACAACAACAACAACAACAACAGCAAAACAACAACAACAACGACAACAAAACAAAACAACAACATGAAGAAACAGCTAAAGGTGAAGTAAAGTGTAGAAAAATGTTTAATGGACATAAAGTTACAGTAAAATTGGTTTTTCGTATATATGAGGGTATTCATGGATTCATGGGTTTCCATGTCTCTTTTCACGGTATAGACATTATAAAGCTCCCGGAATTAATTGAGTTACAATATGTGTACATTGTAAGCATGTTCATGTATACTTATCGACTATAAGCGTACATATATATGTACATACATTTTAAACAAAATTCAATGAATATTTCATTCATAAATACACCTCAGAGGCAAATTGATGAAAAGAGAATTAAAAAAAATTATATATATAAATGATTATGCACAGGAAGCTCGAATACTCGTTTATTGCAAATTCACAAAACATACAAAAAAGAAATATATTTCTGCAAAAAAAAAAAAGAAAAATATATATATATATAAATATTTATGCACATAACTACATTGTTTGCAAGACAGTAGTTTGCCGTACAGTCTGGCATTAGCTTTCCTTATCTGCCACTTGACAACAGTCAAGCAGACCGTGTGCTTTGGAAGCCAAAATGCACTTCGACCGGCAGCAAGCAGAAGAAGATGGCCCTGCAGAACAAGCAGACGGTAGATAGATAAGCCGTTACAACAAGCGGTCGAGCTGAAGAATTTCTTCTTCTGTTCCATTATGTATTTATGTTGGAACGTGTTGATGGGTTGGTTCAATGGTTGTGTGTCTGTGTCATGAACACCTGACTTGCATACATAACTTGTGTGTTCGCTGTCGGTGTGTGTAAGTTAGGCAAATTTATACATATGTGTATGTATGGAAAAGTAGCAAATTTTTAAATATTACATATAATTATATGTTATATGTATATATTTTTCTACTTTCTTATGTAAATTAACGCTGGAGAGCTTATGGAGGGGCTAATCTTAAATATAAGTCCCCTTATCTGTATGTATTTATAAAAGTTTTTTTTTTATTTACATGCAATTCGATACTTTTCCTTCCGGTAAGTGGACTTGGGTCCAAAAAAACCGAAATTAATATTAAATCCTTTGATTTATTTGAAATTTGGAACACAAGTAAATCTTTGCCTAAATTAATACTTCGCCTACTGAGCGTACTATTCGCAACACCATCCCCCATTCATTATTTGATAATATTCGACCGAATAGACTACGTCCAGCATGAAGTGAGGAAACTAAAGCGGTCGTAGCTACACGAAGACTGTGGAGAGTCGATTCGATGCCGTTCGCAGCAACTCGGCAACTCGGACTGACGTACGAGGTGTGACAATTAAGTAATGAGACTTGCCGCGATTGTGGTAGTCCTGCGATCTTGAAATTCCCTTTCCCTTCTCCCGGCATACTTCTCTTATTTAGTTCGCATGCTGTGCCGTGTTGAGTAAACGTGTGTTCGTGGTGCTCCTCACGAAAATGGAAAAACGAAATCAAGAGCAACGCGTCGCAATAAAAATTAGCACCACAAAGAATTTCTTCCACCGGGGCAAACCGTAAATCAAGTCTACAGGGTGCTCCCGACGACAACGCGCCGAGCTACACCGCCTCAGGCGTATTCCAGTATTTGGCCTCTAAAGGTATCGTCTTTATGCAACAACCACCTTATTCGCCCGATATGTCACCCTGTGACTTTTTTTGTTCCCTAGAACAAATCGGTGGTCAAAGGGAGTCGATGCGTTCCAGAACTGTTACGAAGTATGGAAAACGCGCTGGGATCGTTATATAGCTGCCCAATCGGACTACTTTGAAGGGGATGGCAAAGTTTCTGGCTCATTTGGTACGACGAGCAACCTGAAGGGATTCAAAAGCTGCCATTTCATCCAGAAAAAACAACGGTTCGGTGTGGTTGATGGGCCGGTGGAATTATTAATCCATATTTCATCCATATTGATGCCGGTGAGAACATAACCGTCAATGGCGACCGTTATTGCGGCATGATAACCGACTATTTGATGCCTGAAATTGAAGCTCGTGATCTCGGCGACATTGGGTTTCAACATTCGGCATTTCCCAGACATCGCATTAATCAATGGATTTATTGGGAGAATACTTCGGTGAGCAGATAATTTCACGGTTTGGGCCGATCGATTAGTCACTAAGATCGTGTGATATTACACTATTAGCCTTCTTCCTGTGGGGATATGTTAAGTTTTAAGTCTATGCGGACAATCTCGCTTCGATTTAGACCTTGGAGCAAAACATCACAAATGTCATTCGTCAGTTAACAGTCGAAATGCTCGAACGGGTCATCGATAGTTGGAATCAACGGATGTTCTTTTGAATGATAATAAACATTCCCCAATAGAATTGAATTTTCTGTGTTTTTCTTCTTTAAAAAAGTAAGGAGCCTCGAAATGGATTACCCCTTAATACAGTGTTTTCCAATAAGAGCTGGTATTTTGATATTCGAAAAAAAAAATTACATTTTTGAGATAAGTGGTCCGATGTTTACTTCAGTGTAAAGAGGAAAATATGTCATTAATATTGGAAAACAATAGCAACCAAATGTCCGTCATGACTACGCCTACAGCACAGTATCCTTTTTTTGAATTTTTTCCTACTGTGTGCCCTCAATAGCTTCACGAATTCCATATTTGAGATCTTGAATCGACGTTGGCGTAGATCTTATCTTTCACTTGGTCTCAAAGGTATGAGACGCAAGGGGTTAAATCACAAGATCTCGGTGGCCAATTACGATCACTTCTTTGAGAAAAAGTACGATCCGTAAACATTTCTCTTAAATGATCGATAGTTTCGTTGCTTGTGTGACCCGTAGCGTTGCTAGAATCTAGTACTACAGACAACCATATTTTGGGTCACGGCGAATACGATCAGCCTCAACGCGTTCGTCGAACAAGCGCCTCCTAACTTTTTTTTTTCTTATAAACGCCACTGTTTTTTTGGTATTTTAATTTTACATAAAATTTCGCACGAAAATTTGCCAAATATTTTTTGTCATTGTTTATTATTTACTATGTAAATGAGTAGAAATGTAAAAAGTGCGAGTACAACAGCAGCTCGTAAGAGAGACAACAGAAGAATAGGAGTTATGCTGCTGGGCGTGGCATGCAGACGGATAACGTTTAAATTTACAACTCACGCACAGTAGCCACTTGAAAGCTCATTAAATGTACCCACTAACAGACACTACAAATATACATATGTACATAAAAACTGTTTGGTATTTTAGGAAACATATGAGTATACATTACAATAAACTAAACTGAAAGCCTTTCTATATTTATTACTTTTAAATTACAGTTATAATAACGATTTTATGCGTATGTATGTGTGTGTGTATTTTTGAAAAAATTTCCAAACTAAAAAAAAATTTTGTTTAAAGCAAAATAAAATTAAAAAAAATATACAACATTTTTTCGTAAAAAGTTTTATTTAATTTGCACGTGAGAAACTCCAAAATACAGCAAAAAAAAACAAAAAAAAAACAAAAAAAAAGTGCCGAAAATAACTCACTTTTATTTGCTTTTGCATTTGCATTTAACACCACGAAACATTTACTTTTATTACAATACAAATTGATTTAAATTAAAATGCAATTAAACACCGCTAAGCAGTTGAGCTGCAAAAAACTTTCTACATAAAAATGACACTCACTCGAAATGAAATGTCGAGCAGGAAAATCACGCGTGCCGCATACACGAATGTCACGATAATCACACATACATACCTATATATTTACATACATACATACATATATATTTATTTATCGATGTATGTGCAAGCATGAATGCGATTAGTGGACAATTGGACGTTCACTTTTCTTCATTACAACAACAGCAACAACACCTGCTACACATGCCCATATACATATATATGTAAATTATAGGAGCAATTAATAAACTCCAACGCAAACCTTTCGCTTCGAACAAATTAATTTCGATTATTTTCCAGATTTATTTATTTGTTTCGTTTTATTAATTTTTTTTTTTTTTCAAAAAAACAATTTAATTTTAGACATTGGCATTTAGCGGCAGCAGTACCAATGGTGGTTGTGGTGGGCCAAGAAGTACCCTTCTTTTGAACGCATTACGTGCTTGAAATATATTTAGCCCACTTTCTAATCTAACACCTTCGGCACAGCTCTGAGCTCTGATCACTATGGGCGATCCGCTGTCCGTTTTGGTAATGCTAATGTTCCTCAGCGATGCAGAGATAAGAAACTTAAAAGTAGTGGAAGCGAAGAAATAGAGTTTAGTGTTTAGAATAGAAATTGGTTTGAATTGTTTGTTCTTGTTGTTGTTTATGTTTTGTATTGAGTCTATGGCGCATGGTTTGCCAAACAAAGTGGCATAGAAGATTTATAAATTTGCGAATTAAAACTAAACAAATGCAAATAATATATGTATCAATGAGCATTTGTGCTAAATTTTTTAAAAGAAAGTTTTTTTTTGGGGTTTTCAAGCTGCTACTGAATTTGTATAAAAATAAAAAAATAGTATCTAAATTGCTGGCGGACTTTGAAATTTTGACATCATCGACTTTGGCATTCAAGCCGAGCCAATATACTCCTTCGTCCAGCTAGGAAGTTTCGGTAAAGCGCTTAGCTCAGTGAAAAAGGTTAATTTAAAGGCTATTCTAGAGCTTCTCATGGCCGCGGTAGCCGAGTGGTTAGCATTGCGTACTGCCACTCGGAAGGCTCGGGTTCAAGTCCCGGTGTCACCAGCATCAAAAAGTTATGGAAAATTAATTTAAATAAAAAATTAAGTTACATTTTCTAATTGCGGTCCCCCCTCGGCAGGGAATGTCCACCCATCCGAGTGTATTTCGGACATGAAATAAAACTCCTCATAAAAAAACCATCAGCCGTTCGGAGGCGGCCTAGTATAAACTGTAGGTCCCTCCATTTGTTGGAAAAAACATCAAGCCGCAAAATCACTAATTGTAGGAGGAGCTCGGCCGAAATTAGCTTCAGCGGTTACAGAGCGCCAATTATACATATATATGCTGAAGCTAGTTAACCTGGGAGAAGTGGAGAGAGCTAAGCTACGTAGGTTTCCTCAGATGAAATAAATATTTATTTCAAGTTAAGAGAAATGCCACGTTAGGTTTCATGAGAGATGGAACTCGTTAGTCCTATGATATTTCCACCAATTTGTTGGCCGCCCTCAATATCCGAAAGTAGCACTGTATAGTGGACTGATTGGTTGAAGTAGTTGGCGGGCATCAGCGCACCTTTCTCGCTCAAGTCTCTAAGGTTACTCCTCCTAAGTGTGAAACATTCGCAGAGAAAGTGTCTTTTTCTTGTCTGTAACTTCTGTAGAAGTCGTTCGATGGTACACCCAACCTCTCTGCGTGCCTGTACAATGGAATATACCCTGTAAGAAGGCCTATAACTGTAGATATCTCCCTTCTTCTCAGCTCAATAAAGTTACTTGACCTTCTTCTGATCCATTCTGGCAATATTGTCCACTCACATTGACAGTTTTCTATCTTCAGTTAGCATCTTTATTGAATAACTCTCTTATGTTGAACTTATAAATGGAGAGCTGCATGTCCAAACACTCCCACGATGGCGAAAGTGGCAGAGAACTGCTCATCCTAGCGAGCTCGTACGTCATCTTATTACCCGGTATGTTACTATGTCCAGGCATCCATACCAATCTCAAATTTTTCTGCGCTATCAGAAGAATTCGTGTGCAGGGTCGATTTCAGTGGAAGCGACACGTTGCTGTCCAGTTATTCAGGTGTTTATGTTTATGGAGGATGGCGCCATGCGTAGAAGTTCACGCAAGTAATGAAGGCTTTTGACTGCCATTCACCTGGGAGTGGCTAGGCACGATTCTTTTAAATATCGCTCAAGCAATTTACGACTTCCAAGCTAAGTCCAAGTGGCTTCTGAGTAGCGAATTCCCGCAGCGGTTATGCATAAGCTTTGGGATCCACCACATTAAAAATTTACTCCAATGAAAAATCACATCGCGAAAGCGGTGCTCATGCCAATAAAGAAGAAGAGATGGCCTTAAGTGCGGTAAAGGTACAGAGCACTTCGCAGAAGCCATACTACAATAATATGCTGTTGGGCTCAGGTGATAAGTGAAAGCCGAACAGGAGCCTCAGACGTCTTCGCTATTGAGGAGAGGAGAGATAAAATATGGATATGACTGTTTTTTGTTTGAGAGTTTCTTTGGCTTCAGTAGCAGTATCCCTCTGTATTGGGTTTGCATTAGAGTATCGTAGAGTGGTCAGGAAAATACTGAGGATCACTGTGGTATGTCGGATGTCGTCATTGTCGATTTTGTACCTCACAGTAGGACGGGGGAATGATTAGCGGCTTCGAGGGTTAGGAGTATGATGAATTCCATAGTAACGTGAGAGCCAATACCTAATGCACGACCAGACCCATTCACTTCTGTATTGAAGACCACTGCTATCAACATCATAATAGGTATATGCCAGCAATTAGGATTTCATATGGAATACTTCTTCGTTAAAATCCTCTCATTAAATCAAAAAGATTCACATGATAAACAGTCAAGTTGTCTTAAATATCGTTCAGTATCGGATAGTTGGGGGAAATCCTATACGATCACAGTTTCAGTTTACTCAATTCCTACTAATTGCCCTGAAAACGTAAGTTACCCTAGTGCAAGATGGAGCCACCAACCCGTGTCAAGCTGAAACAGACAGCGCTTTAGTGGAGCCCCTCAGTTTTATTCGATTCAGGGCTTACTGGGCCATTGAGTTTCGTTTTCAAAGGTAGCGGGTTCTTGTATAAATGTGCTATAAACTATACCTTCTCGCGAGGTTAAGCGTTTGCGTTGGATTGGTCATTTAAAATCCATCTTCAATGAAAAAAATGCAAAACCTCGGTCGTTTTGATGACACCAGATCTCGACTCAAGGGGCTCATACTAAATTTATGCCTAACTTCGGTGAACTTTTGCCATTTGCTTCTTGTTAGATCTTAGCCCCGTATCATTGTAGTGTAGTCTAATTGTCTGTAGTTGTCTGCTGTAAACTTAGACTTTAACCTAAAATGAGTGTGTGCGCCTGTCGAAGTACAAACAGCTGTTGGCTTGTTGGTTTAAAAATGAAGACATCACTTTCCTTTCAAAGCACTGGCAGAGCCAATGACAAGCGTGACACGCAATGGTCAATGCCATGGCACTTTGGCTATTTCGACGTGGACACTTTTTCCGGCGTACTCGTAGTGTGGCGTGGCGTGGCATGGCATGGCGACGACACGTGTCAGTCACTAATAGCAAAGTGACAATTTCGCCCACACTTACCAACGACACGCCCAAACCTTGAAGCTTAGCTCAGTTGGCGATCGAAAAAGAAAAGACTTAATTTGGTAAGTCCACTGGCAGGTGGTGAATTGCTTACCCAAAAAGACTTTCTTCTTTCTCACACTAAATCAACATACAAATGATTTGACTATAACTATACACAAAAAAAAAAAAACAAATTATTTTCAAGTATTTCTTGTTGTTGTACGAAAATCAATACGAATTCTTACACGTACCAAGCATTGATATTGACCTTGTTTAAATGAGAAGTAATAAAATAAATTGAGAAAAATTAAATATCCATAGCGTATGCTCAGCACTTTCTGCTCTGCTTTGCAACAACAACTGTTAGACAAACACCGTTGAAGGTTTTGAAATTGTTTGTAGGCTTTAAAAAAGCAAAAAAAAACCAACAAAAAAATGAAAAGCGAATTTAATTAAATGGCAAACGCTACATATAACCATAGCATACACTCGTATGTGTATTTGTGCTCTGAAGTTTAGTGCAAAAGCACCACACGCCGGTGAGTGCTCGCTGTTCACCAAACGTTTATGGAATTTTTTTGCCTTAGACCAATGTGCATTAAAACTGCTGAGCCTAATTAATTTTTCATTCACGCCTCTGCGTATTAGTTTATCAATTAGGGCCCATCATGTTAGCGTAATCGGTACCGGGTGTCGGGAGCGGAAGAAAGGTTGCTCTTTACACGCGTAGACTGTTTTTTGCATGCGTGCGCCGAACGAGCGTGGAAAGTTTTGTGATTGGCTTGGAAATTTCCATGCAATGCAAATAGAAATGTGAGGGTTTCCCTATGAGGGGTGCTCCAAAGGGTGTTAAAGTCTTATCTACTCAATATATCACACACCCAAAAAACCCTCGAAATTTTCTAGTTAGACGAAGGACTTTAAATTCTAGTCAGAATATTTAAAAACCGGTTGTAAATTAACTAGTCAAGCAAGTGTAACACAGAACGGCGAAGCCCAATAGTCATTTATGTATAAAGCTTAGTAAAAATGAATAATTTTTGTGATAGATAGCTTCTGTGATCTATATCTCATGTTCTGTAACTGCGATTGGATTACACTAGGTGGCCTTAGAATGACGATATTTTGTACGAACCATCATGGGAGCACTGTTTCGATTGTCCAGGAGTTAAAAATTGCATAAACAACAGTTTGGAACTACTTAAATAGACAGCTCAATTTATGGGTGGTAAATTAGTTAACGAGAAAAAACCAAATATACTAAATTTCTCTCTGAGAATCGCTGCTGAATCATAACAAAATCAACTAATTTTTGAAACGGTTGATGGAGGTGACGTCAAACGAAAACAGTCGTGGTCGAAGGATAGTGAATCGTCACAAACGGTCTCCAAGGTAGGCTTGACACCCAGACTGCGTTTGTAATGTGTTTGTTAGGATAGCTATTTTCTTATGGTTATACTCTTAATTTGAACCAGTACTGGCAGCAATTGGGGTGCTTGAAGGAAACAATCGCCCTGAAGGGCCCAACTTTTGCCAGCAGGAGAGGAATTTTTTATTCGACAGAACAACGCCAAACCACACACATCGATATTGACACTCCAGAAACTCC
>JAWMAG010000031.1:10382500-10470000 GCA_037013455.1 Ceratitis rosa
GTTTTATTTTATTTTATTTTGTTTTATTTTATTTTATTTTTTTTATTTGATTTTATTTTATTATCTTTTTTAATTTCGTATTATTTTATTTTATTTTATTTTATTTTGTTTTATGTTTTTGTATTTCATTTTATTTCACTATATTTTATTTTATTATATTAAATTAAATTTAATTTAACTTAATTTTATTTAATTTTATGTTACTAAACATAACTTGATTCAATATAATTTATTTTTATTTAATATAATTTAATTCAATTTAGTTTAATTTAATTTTATAACAGTTTAATTTAATTTAGTTAAATTTAATATATTTTAAATTTATTTTATTTAGATTTATATTATTTTGCTTTGTGTTATTAAACTTACGTGGTGAGAAGCTTACAAGCTCTTTATATATGCGCAATAAAAAAAGAAACCAAAATAAAGAATTTCATAATGGCAGTGAGTGTCGGTGTCCCACTGAATTATTAATATTCAAAAGCGATTATGCTAAAAATAAACATCTGTGATTTTACGAAAAAGATAGAAATGTCAGAAAATTCTGCTTTGATTTGCCGCATTAAAAAAATCCAGTCACTGCGACAGACACAGAGAATTATGAAGGATCCAGAAGGCACGTGCAACACAGACACCGAAGATCAAGAGTAGGGCTAAAGGGAAACACTGTTGTGTTTTAATAATTTGTTGTTGCTACTTATAAGCACGAACATACGTGTACATAAACAATAAGCAAGTGTGTGTGCACTTAAACGAAAAACAAAATGTTATATAAAGACGTACCAAAAAATTTTTTTTTTGATTATGAGTAACAACGACAACCAATAAGAAATCAAATTACTCATGAAAACGTTTGTGTAAAACAAAAATAAATTGATTAAGTAAATATGTGCCATGTTAATCCAACTAAGCACCATAAATACAATTAAACGCATTTTAATTCAGGTATTTTTTAGTTGGACGACAAAAAGAAATGGTTATGTGGTAATATATAAACCATATTTCTTACCAATTTCCGATGCCAATGACATTTAAGCTTTCGCTTTTGTCAACTACGTGATTTTTATTAGAAAAAAATATTAAATAAAAAAATGTAATAATTAAGGAAAATTTTCGAGTACTTTTTAGCGCAATATTTTACCAATCAAATTTCTTTAGTCGCTCAGTGCATATATAATTCACACTAAAATAATAAAAAAAAATTAAAATAAAAAATATACCAAAAAAAAAAAAACCTAAAATAAATAAAAAAATGGGCGCAACTAACGATTTGCTTACTTAATTGAATCGCCAGCGACCAACTGTGTTGTGCACACACAAGTGAAAGAAAGAAAGAGAATGAAATGATATGAAAGGTGATTAAAAGTTTGAAATTATGAATTGTCATATGCCTTGGCGCCCGAATAACATAAGCTTTTGTACAATACTACTATGTATACAGAAGCATATATGTATGTATGTATGTATGCATATATTTTAAACCTACTTGAGCATAAATTTCTATGGTTGGCCTTCCACCAATAAAATATAATTTTTTTTATATATTATATTAATAATAACAGTTGGTTAAACTGCAGTTGAAACTTTTTGTTAAGGTAGCATAAAAAATAATAAAGTATTTGGTAATTAGAACCCAGTGAACAATTTCTTAGGCATTTTTGTGTTAAAGAAAATCTTAACTGAACGTCTCTCACATGCCAAATGGACCACATAGAGTAACCCAAGCCGTAGTAGACAACACTATTATACGCATACGATAAATAGTAAGTGATAAATTCCTCTGGATTAACCTATTGAAAGGAAATTCTGACAATTATGATCCATTCTTAGAGACCCCACTGAGTTTAAAATAATCTTTAGGAACCTTGACCTGGATTTCGCCTACCCGAGAATTCGTTTTATCTTATTGCGTGACTGTTTATGTTCTTAAGGGGCACACCCAGTGTGAAATTTCAAAAAAATCGATTTTTTTTTTCATATTTTGGTAGATTACACCTTTAAAAATAATATATTAAAATTTCAAATCGATATCTCAAATATTTTTTGAGTTATAGAGTCTAATCAGCTACGAGACGTACCTGAGGTATTGTTCACAACGCGTTTTTCTCGAAACAGCATTTTCCGAATTTGCTGCAGTGATTACTCAAAAACAAATGATCCGATCACTATCGAATTTTTTTTCCAAGTTTTATATATAGTTCTCCGTACAATGACCTATCGATTTTTCATTTGATCAAAAAATCGAATTTTGGCGGGCCAAAATCGACCAAAATTTTGGGTAAAATTCGACAATTTTTTTTAAAACGCCGCCATATTGTCAATTTTTTATTATTTTTTTTTATCTTAGGTCATTGTACAGACAATATTATCTAGTTTAACGAGAATTTTTTTTTAGATTCCATCCACGGAGAAGGCCGGAATCACTGCAGCAGTGAAGGACCTTTTTTTTCGCGACGTTGGAGATCGACTATAACTTAAAAATATTTAATTTTTTTCTTCAAAAATTTTACTGTATATTCTTGAAACATGTATAAATATATTCTTAAAATTTTGAAATAATTGATAAAGTATTTTTTTAAATAAAAATTCCCAAAAATCACTTTCTAGGCTATTACACTGGGTGTGCCCCTTAAAAGCATTTAATTATTTAACGTATTCTCAAAATTCATTTTATTATTAAGTTTGAGCATTGTATGTAGAATACTACATTATTCATACCTGTGATATATCAGATTTATACCATAATTCGGAGGTTCAATAAATTAAATAAAAATACAAAATATTATTAAAGAAATTATTTAAGAATTTTCTTATACATACACGTATATTAAGGATTATGTCATGTTATATTCTCCACTATTTTGGCAAAATTTCTACCAAAACTGTTAAGTTTAAAACAAGACAGCGACGAATGGAAGTTACTCAGGAATATCAAAGTGAAGTCACTGACGATGCGGAACTACTGAAAGTATTATTATAGGTGACGTGGATACGTGGGTTTACGAATATGACCTTGAAGCAAGTCCACTTTTCACAATAGAGGCATACTGGCTCACCAAAACTGAAAAATCTTGGATAAGTGCGGTTGAACGTGAAAGTTATGGAGTATCGGTCGATAGACTGAAGTGGTTACCAGGCATAGTGATCTCAGCCCGGTGGAGAATTATTTCCACTAAGCTTGCTTGGAGCGCCAATGTAAGAATGCATAAAATCTAATGGGACCTATTTTAAAGACGCAGCAGACGAAGAAATAAATATTTCGTTAAAAAAATTTTATATTTTTTATTTTTGAATACATAGGCTGCTATATATACATAGGTCTGGCCTAGGCAACACTAAGTGTTGCCAGGTGCAATCTGACATTTCCATTGGAAAGTTTGACATTTTTTAGCATAACATCACTCAGAACGTTTTGTCATTTAATCGTGAATGGTTTTATTTACAGGGAATTAAAAAATTCATCTCGGCCAAAAAATGGAATTAACTCGTGAACATTTTCGTGCGATCATTTTTCACAACTTTCAACGTGGATTATCACGACAAGAGTGCATTGATGAACTAAAATCTTTGTATGGCTATGAAGCACCATCCTATAGCACTGTGGAAAACTGTTACAACGAATTCAATCGTGGCCGACGCTCGCTCAAAGACGAATTCCGTGAAGGTCATCCAAAAACAGCCGTTGTGCCAGAAAACTTCGATGCCGTACGTGAACTGATAATGCAAGACCGTCATGTAACATACCCTCAGATATAGGCATGCCTATGCATTTCTCCCACCAGCATACATTCGATATTGCATGAACACCTGGCCGGAAAAAAGGTTTGTTCTCGTTGGATCCCGCACAATTTGACAATCGCTCAAAAAAAGGCTCGTGTGGATTGGTGTAAAGAAATGCTGAAAAAATTCGATCGCGGTGCTTCAAAAGACGTTTATAAGATCATCACAGGTGACGAATCATGAATCTATGCGTATGAGCCCGAAACAAAACAGCAATCGACCGTGTGGGTCTTCCAAGACGAGCCAAATCCAAAAAAAAACAAAAAAAAACCATTTTCGTTGATAAATATTCGTATTTTCATTATTAGGCCAGAAATATATATAGCAGCCTACGTAAAATTTTCGACCAAGTTCCCTCTCCGATGTGTGGAATGCGTCTTAATATTTTTACAACTGATAAAGAGGCTCGCAGTTCTTTGTAATTTCTGCGCATGGATTTTTGTGAGGAGCTTTTATTTGATTTGTCGACAGAATACCAGTTTTCATTCTATATGTGTTATAAGTATTTCTGAATAAATCTTATTTGGATAGACTGATAGAACAAGCCACTTTTATGCTGCACTTTTGTTTAACGAACGTCAACTGTAACTTCCTGCAGTCGTTGCAACATATCAGCGAATAATTTACGATCACTATAGGGAATGCATATGTACATATATACCGCTCAGTCAATTCTACAATATAACTCGATCAATATCGAAGCTAGTGAGAATAATTAACATTGCCTACCACCAGAGTGACTGCGAGTTTAAATAAATCTATGTCCAGTACAACATTATATTGGTGTAGTGAAAAGAAACCCATTACCATAGTTAGGTCAAATATGCACCGTTTTGTTCAATAACTTTAAAGGTGATTTCATTATGCCTCTCTCATAGAAGCCATCGTTCCCATTGGCAAAAAATTGAAACAGTCGATTTTCACAAGCCTCCTTTCAAGAGAATTTTTCACCAACAAAATTGTTCGCCCTGGACAAGAACAGATGGTAATCACTTGGTGCGAGGCCTGGAGTATAAGATGGATATATAAGATTCTCCCAACTAAGCTCCAGGAGCTTCTGGCAAGTCACTATCGATGGGTGTGGCCTGGAGTTGTCCTGATGGAACACAATTCCATTTCCATTTCCATTGGAAATTCGATCCATTACGGTCGGTCCACACCCATACATCGAGCTTCTTTTCGTATCCAGCCTTATTCAAATAGTTCCTATTTGAAAAAATAATGGATTTCTTTTTACTACATCTAATAGAATATTATGAAAAAATTCCATTTACGTTGTTTTTAACCACGGTTCCAATGATTACTGGGTATTAAGTGCACTTAAAGACAAGACATAAGTATGTCTAACAACGATCGTCTGCTATCATTATATTTTAAGAATTACAAGCAAATTCACGCGCATGCGCAACCATGTTAGAACTAATATACACTACAATATGTACAAACGTATGAGCATACAGAAGCTAGACAATTGTGGCAAACGGCTTGTTGAAAGTCCAAAAAGAGTTTTTAATTTATGAATTTAGGCTTTCCATTTCGGATGGACGCAAGCAACACCCAAACACACACACACCCCCACACACACAGACAGACAGACGTGTGTCAAGCATGATTTGTCATTTGTCATTTGTCATCATATAATCACACACACACACACACACACACATCGCAAGCACACAGCACTTCACTTCAAACATTGCATAATCCTTTTGTGCTCTTGTGGCAATGAACTTTAACGAACGAATTATATTTAGAAAAATTGAAATGTTTTGATTTTCGGCCACTTGAGCTTCCTCACTTGCCACAATTACTATGTACGAATATATGTGTATATATTTATTTATTTATTTATTTAACTTTCTATGATTGCTACTGGAGAATTATTAAGCTTCTATAATACGCAAGGGTTTGCTGTTATGTACAGATAGTGAGTATATTTAAGTATGTATGTGTGCGTAGCTTAATAATATATTTATTTAATTTTTTTTCAGTTCACCCATTGCGTAATTGTTCTTACTGTTATTACTTCATTGTTGATTTTTCGTTGTAGATAATTTAAAAATCACGTTTCTTGTACTCTTCTTCTTGTTATCGTATTATTTCCCCCTCTGCAGGCAACGCAATCAGTTAATGGGAATTAATGTGCGTAAGCTTTGCAAAAATTTTTAGACAAGTCATACAGATTTAATATACACGCGAGTGAATGTTTGTTTGTCTATAAGTAAGTATACCATACATATATAAGTGAGTGTAGTGAGATGTTAGTTTTTATTAGAAAATAGAAGTCCACAGCTTGTTAGCAACATTTATGTCGACAAATCAAATTCATAGATCCCACTTAGTCAATGAAAATCCCGTGAAATTTTGCACTTGAAAAAAGTACACATCGCGAGGGTTTTTCTGTTTGATGAATAATAAGCGTGAGAGCAGCTTCAGTGACTACGAAAAGGTTCTTATAGTTTCAATGAACTTTTATATTTTCTTTATGTTTGTATACTTTTAGTAGATTTATTTACCTTTAATTCTGTTGATTTTTATAATTGTATAATTGTAATGAGGCGCCTCAAGTAAAAGTAAAAAATATTGTACTCGTATGTACCAAATAGATGGAACGGTTTTTTTAGTTATCGTTAGGGAGTATCATCTCCTAATTCTAATTGACGCGAACAGCGTCAGATTCTTCTAATGACATCGGGTAAAGACTATTTTTTTCTCATATGCCTAGTGCTTCATAAATAATCTTTGCCTCCCGTTCCAGCAAGTTATTTGCACAAAAATTATAGATCAGATAATTTTTTGTTATACATTTAACGTTCAAAGTACACGTATTGCCTATCGGAAGCTACGATGTTTTCCCATCTTTCTGGCAGTTTGTGGATCCCATCCCAAAAGAACTTCTCCGGCTTGAAGGTCAAGAAGAATCGAGACAATTTCTGATACCCTGTTCTGAAGTGAAGCCTACTCCTGTGAGGGCATTCTGCATTGATCTGAACAAGTGGTAATTGGCAGGTGCTATGTCTGGGCTATAAAGCGGGTGAGGTAGAACTTCCCACCCACAGTTTTCCATATAGTTTTTAACTGGCCTTGCAACATGTGGCCGAGCGTTGTCATGATAAAAAATTATTGATTCATGTCTGGTTGCATATTCTGGTCGTTTTTCCGCGATGGCCTTTTTCAAAGGAATCAATTCTTTTCGGTAGAGGTCCCCATTGATCGTCTGGCCCGATTTCAATAGCTCATAATAGAGCACACCCTTGTGGTCCCACCAAATTCATATCATAACCTTGGCACCATGGATATTCGGATTTGCCGTTGATGTCGATGGTTGGCCGGGCTTCACATATGATCTCTTGTGCCTTGGGTTATCATAATGCATCCATTTTTCATCGCCAGTGGCAATCCGATGCAAAAATGACTTCTTTTGGTGGCGTTGAAGCAACGTTTCAACATTTCCGACATGCAGAATCGACGTTCGACGTCTCTTGGCCTTAATTCATAAGGCACCCAATTTCCAAGCTTCTGGATGAATCCTAATGATTTTAATCCTCTGGAAAGGGTTGCTTGATCAACTCCTAATACTTTTGCAAGTTCTTCTTGCGTCGAGCAATGTTTCCAATTCTTTGTCTTGAAATTTTTTGGCTGTCCGTCGTCGAAATTGCCACTTTTAAACCGTGCAAACCACTTTTGGCACGTTCGTTCGGCTAAAGCATGGTCACCATAGACGTCCAGTAGAATAGGATGGCTTTCGGTAGCACTTTTCTTCATGTTAAAGTAATGAAGGAGAACTCTCCGTAAAAACACTTTATCTGGTACAAATTTCGAAATTTTCAAATGAATGAAACAAATTGTTGTTCACGCTAAAACAAATGACATCTACTGAAAACGACGCGAAATGACAGTACCTTTGAAATGAATATAGCCACAGATGAACACGACGCGAAATAATACTATTGTAGTAGAGCCTTTTCTTAGAAAATCGCACGAATTAATGCATACACCCATATATGTAGGTATATATTGTATATAGATCAGGTAACACTGGCTGGTTGGTACACCTTAAATATGTAAACTTCTTGACGCTTTGTAGTACCAGATGTGAGTTAAAATTAAATATACGTGAAGTAGTCGATGCGAAGAATGTCAAAGCTTTTTGTGAAGTTTAAGATGTATTGATATCCTTGAAGCCTTTATAAGATCCCAGTCATGTTCCAGCTAAGGCCAAACAGAAACATCTCATTCATGTCTAACTCCATGCAATCTCTGCTTCTCTAACTGTCAGTAAATATCTCATTGGTTGCACGTAATGCCTTTTGGTTTAGCCCTTACTGGGTTTACAGCTCTTCTGTAAAATTTTTCAAGACCAAGTGAGCAAAAAGTGGGTTTATATTCCTCTGCTGCCCTTGCACATAATTTTGGCGGCTTTGCATTGCTTTAAAGCAAGTATATTAACTTAAAACTGATTCTAAGAAATTAGAGATGAACGATGAATAATGATGAATTTATTACAAAGGACCAATGTGGAATCTGATAACTTTATATCTGAAATGTTTAATCCTAGAATAATGCTAACAACCACCATACCCAAAAAATGGCGCGGCTTTTTGTTACAACTCATTAATTTTTTTTTAGCTTTAGCTCAACCTATCGCCCGTCATAATTTTTTTTTTTTTAAATTTTGGTCCTAAGTCTAACTACTGTATCCTTGAAAGCGTTCATATTTGCCCTTAAATTGTATCATTCCCTAGTCCCTAGTATATGAGGGGTTCAAGAATTTTCCCGCGGTAAGGCATGCCTATCGTAAGAGGTGACTAAAATCCAACAATTGCCGCGACAGTCGGATCTTTATACAGGAACAATCCGGATTTTTTATCCGGCCAAGGACTATCACTCTCGCAACATTCCCTTAAAATTGCTTTCAGGATTATTTTTGCGGTTACAACAACAACAACAATAACAACAACTTTATTCCCTAATTAGAAGTATTTAAACTTCCAGGCCTTATCTGGTTTGGGCAATTGCTCTTACTAAGCAAGAGTAGGCTTTGGAGTTCTGTGGTCATATACCATATTCTAATGGCAAGTGTTCTAGTGGCTCAGGAAAAACGAAGTGTCAGCGCAGATAGGATCGTTATATAACAGTAGACTTTCTCAAATATTTCTTCTAATTCTTTTTAATTGCCAACAATTTCTTAGGAGATGATAAAAAATTAATAAAAAAAAATATGTAATGCACGTAATGACCAAAATCACTCTCTTCATTTACTGCGCACTCACTCATTCTCACTCTCTTAAATGCCAATGCGAGAGTAAACGATTGCGCTACGCACCTGCTCATTTACATACTTTCATAGCCGAACTCATTATGCCACTGTGGTAGTGTAATGCATGCAAAATGAATTCTTCGAGCCAACAGCTCAAGCAACAGACACTGCTCAGCGAAAAACGAAAAGCGCAAGCGTAACCAACAACAACAGCAGCAGCGAATGCAAAGTGAAAAATGCGCGCAAAATAATTCCATTCAATGAATTCATTACACACATACACACATACATACATACATACATACATATGTGGAATTGTATTGGTAATATAGTCGGCGTAAAGATGGTGTTGTTGTTGTTGCTGCGAGTAATTGTGGTGACAATTGTAATAGTAAGCGTACATATGGAGTCACATTGTCAATGCCATTGCCGCAGAGTTGGCTCAAGCGGCGTGTATGTACATATGTGGGTGCATATATGTGTGTGTGTGTATGTGTGTCTTCACTTGCTGTTGCTGTTGGTTAGTCTCTTCATTGAATTCTTAATAAATCAAAGTGAAGAATATAAATGGCGAGCAACACACCCGAAACGGTCGCAGTTAGTAAATTTCAGCCAACGGAGCCTCACAGTGGAAGCGAGTGCGAGCTTTGGTCTGAAGCATCAAGAAACAAAATAAACTTAAATAGAAATTTTCAAAAAGCCAACGAAACGAAAGAAATAGCCCAAACTAATACAACTCAAGCAACAACAATTTAGCGGCTTAGCGGAAATTGTGAGAAAGAAAGAAATTGAAAAGAAATTAACAAAAAGGATTAATGTGCATTTTCGGCTAAAAAAAAAAAAAATTGCGAATTAATTTAAGAAAAATTTTTTCGCCAAAAATTACTAGTGTAACAAAGTGAAAATTTAGCATTTTGAATCAAAAATATTTTTTTTTTTTAATTCGTGAAAAACTCGTGGACATTCGAGTGTGGCAATTATGTGGAAGCACACATTACTTTTGGTGTGCCTCAGTGGCTGCTGCTTGGCGGGACCACTACATGGAGTCAAGGTGCGTTAAGAAATTGCAAAAATTTCAAAAAAAAAAAAACAAAAAAAAATGTTTGAAAGAGCGCATGCGTCAAATCTAATGTTCGCGCATGTATGTATGTAAGTATGTATGTAAATGTGTTTGAAATTCATACCAAAATTGGATTGCGAAAGGAAGCCTGAACATATTAAAGCGAACAACGCAGCATATACACGTATAAAGAAGCATCAACTGCATGCAACAGGTGCAACATACCTATAAATGTGTGTTTGTATGTATGCGTAATGGGCTTTCATTATGGCTGTATGCACTTCCGTTAAACGTTGTGTGCCTGTGGTGCGATGACAAACGGAAGTAATACAATTTTGTGCCACCAAAGCGTGTAGGAACCTAATCAAACAGCCACAATGAACTAGTAGTAGAATTAAATAAATGAGCTGATACCCACAGCGAGCGTAGATATGTGTGGTAGACTCCAAATTTTTAAATTAATTTAAATTCCAGACATATAACGACTTACAATCCATACCACACACATTCTCTTGCTAATTTATATACAAAAATGTTCTTTCATTCCCATTCTCTTTTCACATTTCTTTTACTTCTTTCACCCTGACTCATGCAGTTTACTTGGTTTAGGTAGTAAAAATAAAAATAAAGAAATACAAAGATATCAAAAACTCAAATCAATTACGAATGCTTAAGAATTATTATGAATATTTAGTCCATCCCATTTGGTTTGGCATTGCAAAATGGCCATGCAATCGCTTAAATGGCTCGTCGCTCCACTTTTGGGTTTCCTTTATGTAGTCTAGCACAAGTCACCCAACTCACTCACCGTAAATTCTTTTGGTTTTGTAATGGTTGCCTAGTGGGTTCTATATAATCCATTAAGATTATGGCGCACAGCGGAAGAATGCAAAAATTAAAAATTTCCTTCTTGGCTAGTTCGTGACTTGGGTGGGAGGAGTAATTTTGTTATTTATAGAAAGGAATTTATTTTTTATTTTTTGAAATTGGTTTTTAAATTTTTGATTTTTTATTTTATAAAATACTCTGAAGCAAATTTTTGGTAAAAATTGAATGTACAAAAATATTTTAACCCACTTTATACCTAGATTTTAAGCTCAGTCGGTACTCGTACGTTGCCCAACTACTTATATGTTTCTTCGAAATTTATCAATTTTCAATTTTGTTTGTGAAATTTTTTTTAGAATTTCAATGAGCTTTTCACTTTGCAAGAAATATAAAATTATAAAAAAGGTTTCCAGAAAAAAGTCAAAACTTTTGCTCAAAATTCTTGAAAAAGCTCGAATTTCTCGACCTCTATGCTATTCTCTAATGAGCCTAAAACAGGAGCACTTGGGATCGGTTATTCCTTCCCTCTCAACAAGATTTATTTCTATCCTTGCAATGGTTTAAGAATTATCAAATAATAATTTTCAATCTGGAACAAAAAAATTATTATATAATCAAGATTTTGCAGATTTTTTTAATATAAACTCCCTTTTTTTTGTTAAAAGAATTCATTCTGCAATTTAGTATTATTTTATAAAATATACAACGGCATTTCCAGAAGCAATTCTTAGGCGGAAGAATTTATATCTCAAATACAAAGGATCCGTACATAGAATAATGGTCAAAATCCAATGCATAAAGTAAATTTTATTTCTTCATTTATTAATAAGTTCTCTCTCAAAAATCTCAAAATCTTTAGTTATTGACTAATTTAGATCGTTAGAAGACAGACCTCCATCTGGCACTACAAAGAACCAAAGGAGGACGCATTAGCCGGCAGGTATAACCTAACCTAATCAAAAGTAACCGACCTTGCACAAGTTGAAATGTCATAGCTAACACGATGCTACCGGCTTCAGCTTTACGAAGTTGTATACGCATAAGTAATTGAAAATAAAAGATTTTATCAATTCAAGAAAAAATTGAGTTAACACAGAATTTGAATAAGCAGGCCAGCACAAATAGCCTCTCTGCTGCAATAGAACAACTGCACACAGTACGGTTCTCATTCTCTCTCTCTCAAGTGAGAGGCTTCATTTGAAAGAATATGCTTGGCAGTATTTTCTGTGATTAAAAACTGAACCAAGCGAGTACTTCTTCTTCTTCTTCTTCTTCTTCTATTTTTGGTAATATTTAATATTAAAAAAAAAAATTGTAAAATTTTCTAAGAGCAAAAATTTAGTAGCAGATCTTATCACTTTCTAATACAAACTAAGAAATTTTTTGGTAGAGAGTATGTTCTGAAAACTTCTTTTTCGAATATACAATTCTATTATATTTCAATTATCTATCAAAAAACTCTATTTTAAACCCTTCACTTGGAAGTTTACTGAACATTTGCACCAATCAAATATATAGGTGGTGGGTAAAATAATGTAGATATCTGACGACAAAGCTATGCCTTTAAAAAGTCCTCTCTGAAATACTCCTTAGTCTTGAAAAAGCTACTTAGGTTTAAAAGTTTTATGCGTTATGTAAATTTCAAGGTATCGTTAAGAAACCCGTGACCGATAGTTGCGAAACTTCTTCTATACAAAGCCAAACACTCGCCGAGCTACAGTCCATTCCTTTTGTTTTTCTTGTACTACCAGGTAGCTTTCATGGTATAATACCGTAGTCCACAGTTGTGTCTGCTGATGAGGCAGTGACCTGTTAGCACTCCATATATGCCCATATACCATTGAGGCCACGTTTTTGTCTGTTTTGAGCAACTCAGTCCATCGAGACTAAGCTATGTTTAAAGTATGTTCCTCAATTAAATATCTACAGTTAAATAGATGCAAATATTTTGCCCTCTTTATATGGATATAAAGGCAAAGTAGTGCCTAGTATAGGTAGGTAGTTCATAAGCTCCACAGTTATCTAGGATATTGTGAGATTCTAAGAGACTTTATGAATTTAACAGAGACTTGGTAATACCCATAGCTCGTTGTAAGCATTATTTTTGCAAGGCTTTCTTAATTACAGTAATACAGTGATCTTGTAGTCGAAAAGCGATTCTGTTATCTACTTTTGCAAAGCATGTGTCACCTTCCACACAATTATACATTATAGATACTTATCTCTGTGATTTGTGGGGATGCATCACTTATCACTTATATCGCTCGAGTTTTTTTTCTTTTTTTGGGATGATGCAGGTGAGATTGAGATTTGCTCTACAATCTCTGTGGTACTTAATTGCCATTTATAAATAACTTCTGATGAATTTTTTTTGTATATTATTAGATATAATGTACTATTTATTTTCTTTAAAAATTTCACTGATTTTCGAGATCTCTTACAGATCCTCATAATAGTTTCAATATGTATTTACATAAGAGAGAAAGGGACTTCGATAAAGTGTCTATACTTTGTTGAAAATGCTAGCCAATATGTTGAAAATAAATACAATAGTTCTTTCAATCCATCATGAAATCAAGCAAAAAAAAAAAAATTACTATTAACCAAAGACAAGACAGATCATAAATCATGCACATACATGTCTCACGTCCGTTGCCAACTGAATCATTGACAGTCAACAATGCAAGAAACGACACTAAAAGAGTCTCATTAAAATGCAACAAATCATAGTGACTTTTACGCAAATCGGAAAGTACGCAATAAAAAGAAATTAATACTTATATACAAAAAAAGGCAATAAAAATGAACAACAATGAAGTTAAAATGTATTTAAAGCTATTAAAAAAAATAAAAATAATTAAAAAAAATTTAATAAAAATTATTAAAAAAAATAATAAAAAAATAAAAAAATTATAAAAAAATTGAAAAGGTCTCAAAAATAAAATAAAATGAAAATTAATAAATAAAGAATTATATATAATTTAATAATGTCTGAAAAAACGTATATTCCAAAAAAAAATATTTAAAATTAGGAAATAATTTTTATAAAATGAAATAAAGAAAAATAATAATTTTAATAAAATAAAGAAAAATAATAATTTTAATGAAATAAAGAAAAATAATAATTTTAAATGAAAATATAATAAAAAATTAAAAATAAAAAAATCAAAAAAATCCAAAGAGAAAAAAATTAAAATAAATAAATTAACAATGGCTGAAAAAATTCTAAAATTAAAAAATAAAAATAATGCAAAATAAAAAAAATCTATTATTGAAATAAATAAAACATAATAAAAATTTTAAGGTAAACAACCATATGCATAAAAATTAAAAAAAGCAGAAACAATAATAAAAATAAAACTGCCAGCCATGAATTTATTAATAATAAAATATAATTTAATTAAAAAAAATTAGAAAACGTTAAAACATTAAAATGATTAACAAAAATTAATAAATAAATGAACAATGACTGGAAAATTACAAAAATCCAGAAAATAATACAATAAAAGTAAACAATTTTCAGTAAAATAATAATAATAAAAACTGGCGAAAAATAGAAAACATTAAAAAAATATATAATATATTTAATAGAAACAGAAAATGTCGTAAAAAAATTAAAAAAATTCCAATATGTCGCAATAAAATACTTTAGGCTAATGAACGAACGAAAGTCCATTAAATATTTTTAATCGCGCACAGCTGCATTCGACGAGTCAAATTCGCCCCAGCGCAAACGTAACCGTTACCAAAAATGTGCAACCTAATGGACGACGCGACGCACACATGTATATTTTCAAAATAATATTTTTTTACAAATGTAGCTACATATTTACATAAATGCCCAAGTGAAATGCACGAATTTCAAAGGTCCGCCTGTAGATTTGGTTGTCCACATGTCCGTATGTATGTATGCATGTATGTAGTTTCACTCTGCACCTAGCGGTATAAAACTAGAACGGCAGGTGAAATTTTGTTTTGCAATTGCTGAACCGAAGTGAATGAATCGAACGGATCGACCTAAGCGACCAACTGTTTGTTTCAATTACCGTTGCGCCATTTTGCGCGACCAAAAAATTGTGACGATTCGCTTGAAACGTTGATTGATTTCCAAATTCCATAACATTTCACCCAAAAACAACAACAACAATAACAACAAGCACTGAAAATTGGTAAACTGCAACGCTTGCGTGCCGAGCGACTGGCGCCCACAGTCACGTGCGCGTATGTGACTTTAGGACAGCGAGTGAGTTTTGGTCGCTTTGATCGTCAGTTAACTGCTCGGGGACCTGCCTACTTGTCATGCAATGCAGGGATTACATAAATTTCGTGCACGCATAATAGCAAAGTAATGAGGAGAAACTGATGGCTAGATCTCGGCTAGTCTGGGCGCGCTTTGTGCATTAAGCGCTAAGCTATTTTAAGAATGAGCAAAATATTTTCATTACAATTTTTCTTCTTCTTCTTCTTCTTCTTCTCTCCTTCATCTTCTTTAGCGAAATGTGCCCAGTGTGCTGCGTGAAGACGATGCCGAACTGGAGCGTCCCGCACCCGAGCCGCTAGCGCCGGAATACCCCGAAATGCCATCGACACTGACCTTGCCCAGCAATGCGACATCAATACGCGCCGACATCACCGACAGCTTCTCGTGCGACGATAAAGTTTATGGTTATTATGCGGACGTGGAGAATGACTGCCAGATATTCCACGTCTGTTTGCCGGTCACATACGCTGATGGCAAGGAGAATACATTCCGCTGGAGTTTCATCTGTCCCGAGGAGACCGTGTTCAGTCAGGTAAGTGTAGCTTTATCAGCTACTTTTGTGTTTTACTAATCGAGTTCCACGCAGGAATCTTTCACCTGTATGCGTAGCGAAGATATTGCTTTCTCATGCGAAGACTCAGTGAATTACTATGAATTGAATCGCAACTTTGGCATGACTGAGGTGCAGACAGCGAACTCTAACAACGCAGAAGCTAATGAAGAACAAGCTGCGGTTGAACCTGCTGCTGCTGAGGTTGCTGCCGAATCTGCTGAGCCTGTACCGCAAGCAGCGCAGGCAGAACCCGCCGCTCCAGCACCACAGCCACCAAAACCAGCTAAGCCTGTAAAAGTGCAGAAGCCCAACCGCAGGAAGCCACAACCCAAACCCCAACAAGATTCAGCTATTTATCCCACCAACAAGTTGCCATCGTTAATGCCACTCCGCAAGATGCCCAATGTTGTGCCAAATGTGCCTGTTTCAGTGCCCGCTGAAATAGTTGCCGTGCATGAAGTGGAAGACGAAGTAAAGCCAGTGCCACCACGCTACAAGAAGCGTCCCGCTGTTTCATACAACTCTGAGAAAGAAGTCGTCGAAGTACCCGCAGCACCTTTCAGGGTCGAATTGGTGCACACTCTCAGCAATCCGGACTCATACAAACGTAAACGTCCCGCTTATACGCACAAAAATAAAGTGGTCGCCACCAAAGTAGCTGAGGAACAGCCCGCTGTAGTTCAGCCTGCGCCAGAAATTGTAGAAGCTATCGAACCTGTTGTACCTGCAGTCAAATTTGAATCTAACTTGGCTGCTGTTCCAGCAACTGCTGAGAAAGAAGAAACTATTGCAGCTATTGAGCCTGTAGCTGAGCAGGTCGCTGTGGAAATACCAATCGCCGATGCTGAGCCACAAGCTTCTGAAACTGGCGTAGTTGCTGTAGAACCCGAGCAGACACTGAAGACAATTGCTGTACAGCCAATCGTACCAGAAGTTGAGATTACACAAGCTGTTGAAGCGCCAGTTGAGGTAGCACAACCAGTTGCCGAAGTTCAGGCTGAAAGTGTAGCACCAACTGTAGAGGAAACAGTAAATGTTGAGGTACCTGCAGCCGAGGAATTACCAAAAGTTGAAGAGACACAAGCTGAAGAAGTGACGAAGGTGGAGGAACCAGTTGCAGCTGAGGTAGTAGCCGCCCCTGAAGTGGCGCCTGCTGAGGAGATCCGTGACGAGCAACCAGCAGCGGTTGCCCTTGAAGCAATTGAAGAAACTCCAGCTGTTATAGCGGAAGCGCCTCAGATTACGCAAGTGGAGGAAGAGCAACAAGAAGCAACCGCAAATGTTGAACAACCAACAACCAACAACCAACTTGAAGAGCATGCTCAACCCGATCAGCCCGCTGAGTTAGTTGCTGATCAATTACTTGGCGCATCTGAACCTGTTGCCCTGGAAGCTGAAACCGAGGTTGCTGCACCTGTTGAAAATGCCGAGGAAGCTTTGCCTGTGCTGCCCTCTCTCGAGGAGTTGGAGGAACAGAAACCCGCCGATGCTGTTGAAACTATGCCCGCCACACCCGAAATGGAACAACAGGATCCCATCGTGGAACAAGCATTCGAAGACAAAGATGCTCACCTACAAACCGTGGGTGGTTTCAAACCAGTCGATCCAGAAGTAGCTGCTGAAGCTGAAGCTCTCATCTCCGACTTCATCAATACGCTGAGAAGTGAAAACCCCAATATGCAACCCATTCTGCCAGTTCCAGTGGAAGAAGAAGCATCAGCAGCTTCTGCTGAAAGTGAAGATACTAAAGTTGAGATTGAAGCAACACAAGAGAATGAAGAGAAAATTGCTGAAGCGGCAGCTAAGCCTGAGGAAGAAACACCAGTTGCTGCGGAAGCCGAAACGAATCAATTGAAAATCGTTGCTGCTGAAGAACCTGCCTCCGTTGAAGCAGAAAACGTGCCAGTTGTAGTAGAGAAAGACCCTGTCGCCGAGGAGGAAGTCAAAGTATCGCCTTTGCTGAAGTTCCCCATCTCCAACAGTTTTCCCGCTGATATGTACCAAATTCCAGTGACTGTCATTCAAACGCCATACGAGGAAGTACAACAGGCGGAAACTGCAGTGCAAGAACCACAAGAAAACACCAATGAGGGTGTGAAAGCGGAAGTTATGCAAGTCCAAGAAGAAGAAGAAAAAGAAGAAGTGCCAGCAAAGGAAGAAAGTCAGCAACATGTAAAATTCCTGCCAGCTGAGACAGCAGTTGAGGACACAGAGGAGCAGAAAGTAGAGAAACTGCCTGTCGAGGAAGCCGTGGCAGAGACCCAATCCGCCACTTTGGAATCACTAGAAGTCGCACCCGAAGTTGCGCAATCCACTCTTATGGAAGCCGTCGAACCTGCACCAGAGGCACAACCCGCTGTCGTTGATGCAGCAGAAAGCCAACCTGAGAACGCACAACCCGCAGCGCCTGTAGCCTTTAGACCCATCAGCATTGATGATATCGTCGAATTGGTTAAAGAACGTTTGGATCAAGCACCCGCTAATGAAAAAGGTGCGCCCATGGAACTTGTCGTCGACTCCAGCAACGCCGACAAACCTGTCGAGTTGAAATTTAGTTTGGAAAAAGGGTCAGCGCCGCAAGAAGTATCAGCTGAACAGACACCTGCCGAGGATATCATTTTTCCCATTTATCATCGAGTGTCCGAGCCTGAAAGCAGCGATGTTAAAACTGAAGAAGTTGTAGCGATTGAAGAGCCCAATGCTTTCGTGACGGAATTGAAAAAACTACCGGTTGAAACTGAGGCTGTGCAAGAGGCGATAGAACCTCTAGTTCAAACTGTAGATCAGGCTGTGCAAACAGAAGACGCTGAGTTAGAAGCTAATACCGCTGCCTTAAACACTGAGACTGAAACTGAAGCTGAAGCTGCACCAGCACCAGCTTTGAATGTGCAGGAGACAGATGCTGTAGCGCTCGAAGTTGCACCCGAAGTTGCGCCTGCTGAAACACAAATCAACACCGCCGAAGAGAGTGCGAAAGCTAACCGCGCCTTGAGATCGCGCAGCTTGACAAAAGCCAAGTTGGATCCACGCAAACGTCGTTTCCTCTTCAGATCGGATGCCAGTTAGATGCTTCAAACGCTTATATATACACGTATGCCCACTATGAGCACACCCTGTATGCCGCAGGGTGAGCGTGTGCTTTATACGCACGCAACCCGCCCATGAAATTCCTACAGCTTAGGTTTTTAATACTTTTTCTACAAAAGAAACTCTACACTTTCTTTCCTTTACTTACAAAAACACAGTTTGAGAATGGATCCCGAGGAGGCGTCGTGAACTCGATTAAGCTTAAAGCACTGCCACAAAGCAACGGGCCGATGAAAAAACAAAAACGAAAACAAAAACTCAAACTTTCTTTCCTTATTTAAGTTAAACTAATTTATGATTTTAGGTCTACTTTTTTATATGAAAAATTATAAGAAATTAAAAAAATGCAAAATTTTAGAAAAGTGCGTGAAATTCACACAGTTTCGTTTGCCGAAGCCATATAAATGAAGAAAATATAATTTATTTTGTTGTTATTCGATGTAAATTTTTTGTTCAATATGCAAGTAGAAGGCGGAGAAGAATTAAGTATAAACTATAAAGTAGTGTGGTTTGATGTATTAATTACATAAGCACTACGTACATTTAAATATATTAAGAAAATGTTTTAGTTGCTCCAATTTTAATTGAACAAAAATGAAAATTGAATAAAAATTAAAAAAAAAATAACAAAAAATGTTTATATTAGCAATTTTTAATTTAAAAAGCGTAATAAATTCAGCGAAGTTCAGTTAGAGCTTTTACTCATTAAAAACTTGTCAAAGTCAAGTTTGCTTTAAACAACAATTAGCGAACGAGTGAAAGCTCCCTTATGTGCTTAAAGCTCAGCGAATTCCACAATTTTATTTTTAAATCAATATTTTAACTGATTTGAGTGAATATATGTTATTATAGCTATTTAAAATTCCTATTTTTTTCTTTACAATTTATAATAATAATTTTAAAAAAATCTGCTACTTGACACACAACATACGGCACTGAAAACCTTGTCACTCTCTCCACACTTGTTGGCAGTGGTCGAGCATAAGAAAAAGTGTTTTAATTTTCTTCATTTTCTGATCTTAATTATTATAAGCTGCTGAAAATGAATTAAAAATTTCTTAATTTCGAAAAAATATATTTTTTTTAATTTAACTAAATTTTAATGCTTCTTTTTTCCATTGTTTATTTGGTGATAAAAATGTTTCAAAGACAAATTACGAATATCTTAAGAGCGAAAAAAAAATTCTATATTTGAAATCACACTATCCTTATTTGGATAGCGATTTGGTATTCAAAATTTAGAAAAAGATAGGTAGTTAACACACAATACATATATAAATTAGAATATATATTAATAGTAGTTAGTTTTTTTATGAAATTTTAGAAAAAGATTTAAAAAGACTATTATGTAACACTTTAATGAAATCGAGTCATAAATAAAGTCTTCAGATATGAAATATGTGATGATAATAATTTAACCCCTTCATAACTGGACTGTTTGCTAGAAAACACTGAAATATGCTTGGCATGCTGAAAAAAAAGAAATTCTGAACCTTATTTATTATTTTTCAATGATTTTACCTTCATTGAAATGCCTCAACATTGCGGTTCATGGTGAGACACAGTAGGCTCTTCTCTTTCGTCTGTCTAACCAATTTTTCCACACATTTCAGAATGTGTTTTTTCAACTCTGAATGGTTGGCATTGCACTTATCTGTAACTGCTCCCATAAGTAACAAACAAACGTAGTCAAATCGCAGCTGCGAGGCGGCTGGTTTACATTTAGATTTCGACTAATTATGTAATTTTTAAACACAGTGCGCAAAGTCTTTCTTCACTCTCTGTCACTCTCTTCTACATTTGTTGATAAATAATCCTTGAGTATGGCACGGTAACGGTCTGCAATGTCGATAACGACTGCACCTACCAATGTTTGAAGAAAAACAAACCAATGGCACAACCGGTCCACAAGTCGTGCCAAACACTGAGCTTCATGGAAAGGATAATTTTTTCATCAATGTTCATCTATTGCCATGAGTTCTTCAGCCCATTGATCAACGGGAAATGTCATCGGATGATCTTGGAGCGTTGGTTCTTGGACTGATACACCTGCACTTTATAAGCTCTCATACCAAGGGATCTATGTAAAAAAGAGCGCGAAGTATTTGATTGCTCAGAACGGTGTCGGGTTGACGTTGATGACTGTTCGAAGACAGTTTGGGCAACAGTAAGCGAGTCGTTTTGGCCAATAATGAACGAACTCGTTGCATAAAATGATCAACAAACTGCCTGGAAGGCGATTTATTACGACCGAATTAAGAAATTTCATGAGAAGGTTCCTGGCAAATGGAGTTGAAGACTAAAAATTTTGAAAAAAATGTTTCTTTAAGAATAGAATTAACCACGCCGTACACCGTAAATCCCCACTAACTATTTGATACATCGATAATGTCATTGAAGATGTCAAAGCTCAATTAAGCCGCACTTCAAAGAGCAAACGATATATGGCCCTCCCTTTAAAGGTAATTTATAACTATTGAGGCAATTTTCTTAATGTTCTTCCAACAAACAAAAGGACCTACAGTTTATTCTATCCGCTTCCGAGTGACTGCTATATCTTTATGAGGAGTTTTCGTTTCAACACAGAAAAACGCTAGAAGGGTTTGATATTGTCTACCAAGGGAAGAACTCAAATAGAAATAATTATTTCTAAAATTAATTTCCGACAATTTTAGATGTTGGTTTGGCCAGGAATCACGGGACACTTCACAT
Organism: Ceratitis rosa; assembly: GCA_037013455.1. NCBI lineage: Eukaryota > Metazoa > Arthropoda > Insecta > Diptera > Tephritidae > Ceratitis > Ceratitis rosa. Next base: position 10,404,042 of record JAWMAG010000031.1, read on the forward strand.
GGTAGTACGCAGTTGCGTAGTACATGTTTTTCTATTGAAAATTTCATCTATTTTAGGCCGTTCTTTCGAGTGCCTGTTAAAATTTTAATATTCTTTAAACACGTTATCTTATTTCCAACTGTTTGGTTTAGTATGTGGCTATTAAATTTACCAGACGGTCAAAGCACTAGTTAACAATTTTTTTTCGACAGCGGTAATATATAAATATGATCATAACATCGAGGCATACAATATGGAAACACCTAGAGTTTAGCAACTAAATATTAGACACTCTAAGTTATAGCTTCTGCTGATCACTTGCCAATGCATATATGCATAAGTACATCAGCCGGTACGAATCAAAACATAATATCTAAAAGTATGCGAAGAATATTGAGCATACGTATAGAAAAATTAATAATCAAAATCTACGAAACTTTTTCTCAATCTCGTATACTGATTCATTTGGCTACACTATGAATCTTTTTCGGTTTGACAAAGCTTAGTTCTCTATACTCTAATTTTCAATTGAGAAAAAGTAAATAAATAAGTACCTTAAAAAATATATAAACTACATTTATTGAACATATTTTTACATCAATACATATGTAAACAAATTAAATTAAGTACTAACACTAAGTCTATGTCAATAAAATGTTGATAAATCCATTTTTCAGTTTCAAAAATAGCCCAATTTTAACTAAACTTACAAAATACAAAGTTTTATAATAGCGCGCTTAAAACCATTCTATTTTTTTTTTTAATTTTATAAAAAAAATTTCAGGATTTTGTTGCTGCATGGTTTTAGGCGCTATTCTTCTTATAGTACAATATAAGTGAGGCTTCCAATACACGTTAGTCAGATTATTATACTTTTTATGAAGATAATTGTAAATTAAATAAAACTATACTGGTATGCACACATCACTTTGAAAACAACGAAATTACTTCACAAATTAAAATCTAAGAAGAAAATTGTGTGAATTTTTATTCATACTGTAATAAATAAATCATCATTGATTTGTTTTCTTATTAAAAAAATTTTTCCTTTTTGTTTCTCTACGCTTTCTCACATACCTTTAGCATATAAACAATGGTATTTTTTTTCTTTTTTTGAAACTAATTGTGCATAAAAAGTTACAATATTCATTACATTATATGACTTTAATATTTTTTTACACTTATTTACAGACATAGGTTTTTAACAAAATTATTTATACTTTGGGTAACTAGCTGTAGGAGGGGCAATACTTCATTTCTTTTACATTTTCCATATATATATACATATATTAATTAGTAGACTAAATTAATTCAGAAAATTATTTAATTAAAAAAATATAGATTAAAAAAAATTACAATAAATAAACTCTTAATATTTACTTATGGGATTTTGACTTAAACACATTAAAAAATACTTTTTTGCAAAATCTTTTTTGGAAAATTAATATTAATTTGCGGAACAACAAATAAATACTTGAAAACCTGATTTTTAAAACAAATAATATTAGAAATTATTATTACTTCCTTAGATATGTATATAAAATATTTCTCTAATTAAAAATATATAATAATTTTCACAATAAATTAAATTTATTTTTCAACAGCCAATAAAATTACTTATAAATTATAATTATAATGTTTTATTTTTTTATATTTGAATGCAATAATTATCAATAAATTTAGTTATATGACTAAACGCTTTTTGGGAAGTTTACTGACTCAAAACACCTATTTGGTTATTATATATTATCTATATATAGCGACCATTAAACATAAAAATTGTGGCTTAATCCTTGCTTATATGAATCACATTAAGAAGTCGTCAATGCTGTCACTTTAAAACACGAAAAAAATCATTGAAAATAAAAATATGTCTGTAATCAAAAAAAGAAACAACTCACACATCTAAGCCTCCGTCTCTTCGCTAGTATCCGCTTGCTGCTCTTCGGGCGTACGCAAATCGATAGCGAATTTTTGTCGATATTCTGTAATTCGATGCTTAGTCGATTGCTCATCGAATTGTTTAACGCGTCGTGAGAAATCCTTAAATGCTGCTGATAATGCAAAGGTTATTCTACGTGCTGTACTACGGCTATCACATACGAATGCATGCATATCACAGGGATTTAATTGTCCGACATCTTTCACCACAATCATGGCGAATACGCGGGTATATATTAAATCCTGTACAGCATATGATATTATATGTATCGGATATGTCCAACTTCTCTTATCCGTTTCCGGTGATGTTATAACCACTTTAACACCTTCGAGTGATACCGTTAAATTGCATAGTGGCAAGGGTGTTTTAAGTGTAGAACTTTTTGCTGCTTTCACCAAAGTTTCCACGGGTCGGCGTGTGAATTTTATGCCCCACAAGCCATTTGATATTTCGGTGCCAAGGAATTTGACCTGAAAATTGAAGGAAAATTAGATACTAAATTAAAAAAAAATGTTTTAATATATTGAATTTAGTTATTCAAAAGATGTTTTTTAATAGATAAATAAAACACAAATTTTTTTGTAATGCCGGTGGATTTTGATTCTTTTTTCTTCAACAACCAAAAATTAAAAATAAAGTAAAAAATTTTTCAAATGCTTTCAAAAATTTCCAACTGATGTAAGAAACTTAATTATTTAATTATAAATTATTTTATAATATATATAAATAATATTTAATTAAATATTTTTTCTATTACTTTAAAATATATATAAAAAATACTGTTTATGCGTGCAACCCTGGGCAGCAGCCATAAGATTCACCAACAGATGGCGCTGCTGTGTTCGCTAATACATGACTCTTCAAAGTTATGGGAAGAGTCCTGTTAGCCCCGTTTCAGATTTCCACCCTCTGTGGAAATCTTTAAAAGACCATTTTTACCGGTCTTCCTCCTCCTTTTTTTATCAACAGCCACAGCAGCAACATCATTGGTGAGTGTCTTATTTATTTATATGTATATATACCTATATTTCACAATTGGCTCTAATAATTTAATAAATTCATTTAAATAATTAATTTGAAAAGACTCTGGTCTTATTTTTATTTGAGAAGGCGTAGGGATTATCTTTTTACAGCTTCCTGAAGGACCGGCACCTCCCCCGATCCCCGTTTCCGGAATTCAAGAGGAATTCCGGCCCCAATTAACCCCGATACGAAACATGGTCCTTCGAGCCGGATCGGTTCAGGAATCACTGTTTATTTAATTTCAATTAATTTAATTAAAATTTATTATTCTTTTGTAAAATCGGTATTTTACAAAAGAATAATAAATTCCCTTTGCCAAGTCGCCTCATCTTAAATAACCAAAAACAAAAAAAAAAAAAAATTTTTTTTTTAATATATATATATAAAAAAAAAAAAAGGCGCACTCTTTGCTTTATGTGGCGTAACCTTATTTTTATAACGCCAAAAAACAACTCTGTGCACCTGCGCATCCAGTGGAAAACAACAAGAAAAGAAGCGGCCACTTCCGGCAAATTTCCTTCTTTTTACATCAGACCGTCATCAATAGCAGAAGTGGGACCCTTTTTGATCCGGAGGCATCAGAGCACCAAGTGGACGAAATGGTGCGGGATTTTCACTGGTGGACAGCAGGAAAGACAGGGTAAGTGATAAAAGCAATATTTTTGATCTGCAACCGAGAATTGTTGAAAAATTCCGGTTGCGAAATTTATAAAATTTTATGTGCTGGACGGCAGCACAGAATAACAAGCAAAAAGGAGTTGCAGCAATCCGGAGGCATCGGAGCACCAGAAGGACTGGCTGGTGCAAACTTATCGCCAGGACACAGTTGAAGGTATTAGGTAAGAACCTAGGGTGTTATTTTTTTTCCAGCAACCGTGAATTGGGGAAAAAATTCCGGTTGCAAAATTGCAAAAAATATGTGCTGGACGGCAGCACACCTAGTGAAAAAACAGTAAAAAAGGCTTAAAACAAAAAATTAAATTTGAAAGAAGGCCAATAATAATAAAAAAGCCAAAAAATTGTTAAAAATATAGTGAAAAAGTGAAAAAAGGCTAAAATTAATAAAAAAGCCAAAATTGTTAAAGATATAGTGAAAAGTTGAAAAAAAGGCTAAAAATCAAAAAAAAAAAGCCAAAAATAGTGGTTAAGTGAAAAAAAGGCTTAAAATTGTGAAAATTAATAAAAAGGCCAAAAATAGATAAAATTTAAAAAAAAGGCCAAAAATTGCAAAAAATTATTAAAAAGGCCAAAAATAATAAAAAAAAGCCAAAATTGTTAAAGATATAGTGAAAAGTTGAAAAAAAGGCTAAAAATCAAAAAAAAAAGCCAAAAATAGTGGTTAAGTGAAAAAAAGGCTTAAAATTGTGAAAATTAATAAAAAGGCCAAAAAATAGATAAAATTTAAAAAAAAAAAAGGCCAAAAATTGCAAAAAATTAATAGAAAGGCCAAATATAGATAAAATTTAAAAAAAAAGGCCAAAAATTGTGAGAAATATTAAAAAAAAGGCCTAAAAATTAATAGAAAACGGCCCAAACAGTAAAAATTTCAAAAAAAGAGGGCCAAACGGTGAAAAATTAAAAAAGAAACTGTCCAAAAAAAACGGAGATTGTGAAACGGCAAAAAAAAAAAAAAAAACGGGCCAAACGGTGAAAAGTTGAAAAAAAAAAAAAAAAAAAAAAAAAAAAAAAAATTGGCTCAAGCTTAGTACAGTGAAGTGAATAAGCGCCGGCACCAAGTGCCACAAGACAAGGCGCTTAGTGCAGTGAAGTGAATAAGCGCCGGCACCAAGTGCCACAAGGCAAGGCGCTTAGTGCAGTGAAGTGAGTAAGCGAAAAATTTAATAAAGGCCAAATTTAAAAAAAAAAAAAAAAAAAGGTCCGAATTTAAAAAAAAAAAAAAATTGGCTCAAGCTTACTACAGTGAAGTGAATAAGCGCCGGCACCAAGTGCCACAAGGCAAGGCGCTTAGTACAGTGCAGTGAAGTGTAGTGAGTGGCTACCAAAGGCCCAACTTTTGCGGCAAGGCCTACTGAGGCCCAACGTTTGCGGCAAGGCCAACAAAGGCCCATCGTTTCCGGCAAGGCCTACCAAGGCACAACGTTTGCGGCAAGGCCTACTGAGGCCCAACGTTAGCGGCAAGGCCAATAAAGGCCCAACAATCGCGGCAAGGCCACCACCAAAGGCCAAAGCTGTGCAACAAGGCCTCCAGATACTGCTCACCAAGCAGTGAGGTCCAACGTAAGGTGAGTCATCAGTTGTCTAATTAATAAAAAAAAAAAAAAAAAAAAAAAAAAAAAATTTTAAATTTAAAAAAAAAAAAAAAAAAAAAAAAAAAAAATCCCGTAATTCGTTTCGGTCGGTTTTTTACATACGGTGGCGAGTTGGTAATTGGTGCGGGAAGTACCAAGTTCACAGCGGCAGTTTAAATAAATAAATAAATTTAAAAAAAAAAAAAAAATTTAAAAAAAAAAAAAAAAAAAAAAAAAAATTTTTAATTTTTATTTAAAATAAGAATACGATTTGGGCTGCCGGCAAATAAAAAAAAAAAAAAAAAAATTTTTAAGTTTTTTTTTAATCTCGTAATTTCTTTTCGGTTCGTTTTTTTTTACATACGGTGGCGAGCTGGTACAGCGGAAGTACCAAGTTCACACGTATTTACATTAAGAATACGATTATGGCTGTCGGCAATTTAAACAAATAAAAAAAAAAAAAAAAAAAAAAAAAAATTTTAATTCCCGTGCGAATTAATATTAGGTTCGATTTCTAATATTGTACAATAACGCGCCCCTATTCTCGAAGCTTATTAAGCCCCTACCCGATTCACGCGTTACATTCAATACCTATAAATATATTTAAAAAAAAAAAAAACAAAAACTTTTTTGTGATTTTACATTGTATATATATTGTATATACAATTTCTGGGCATTTGGCCCCCCCTAATATAGCGACAAGGCCTACTCCAACGGCCCAACGATTTCAACGAGGTCCGCTCCAAAGGCCCAACGCTTGAAGTATTGGAACCAAGTAAACGGCTGCATCGGTGGGACTTCTTTTTTTGGATTTTTTTTTGTTTTTTCTTTTTGAGTTTTTAAACTTTTTGAGTTTTAAACTTTTTTTGGGATTTTATATTGTATATAAAATTTCTGGGCATTTGACCCCCCCTAATATAGCGACAAGGCCTACTCCAACGGCCCAACGATATCAACGAGGCCCGCTCCAAAGGCCCAACGCTTGAAGTTGGATCCATCGGGAACCTAGTAAACGGTTGCATCGGTGGGACTTCTTTTTTTTGGATTTTTTTTGTTTTCCTTTGAACGGCATATATCGGTACAATTTAATTCTACAAAACTTTAAAGTTCAATTCTTATTTTTATTTTTTTTAATTGAATTGTTGCTTTGTTGGAATCTGTGGAAATACCCAGGATTTTCAGATATTTCAATTCAGCATATACAATTGATTAAACGTTTCGAACTGGTACATCGGAAGTATCAGATTCTAACTTTTGGTTTCGAAAAACTCAAATCGTCTAATTTTTCATACTGGTACAACGAGTATCAGCTGTGGCAGACTGACGGATACGTTCCGAGAAAAAAATATTCGGTTAATATTTTATTTTCGACTATAATTTCTCATAATGACTCACGCTAATGATTTTCTCCGCGCCTGTGATGCACTGCTAGAGTTTGAAGAGTTGTATAACAACACTCCAAGTGCAAATCACTCAGTTTTTTCGCTGGAAATACAGAAGGAAGAACTGAAGGCGTTGTGGATGAAAGTGAAGGAGTCATTCGATGTCTATTCGCGAAATCTATCAACTGACGAAGCAGGTAGCATAGCCATGAACTCAGCGAAGACCAGGTATCAGGATTGCTATTCAGCATACCTGACATGTGCAGCACTGATGGGCGAGACAATGCACAACCTGACTTTTGTTCAACAAAGCTCGTCAACGGTTAACCCTGCAGCGCGGGAACCGGAACCGGTTATACGCTCAAGTATGAATCTTCCTCCATGTGACACTGAAATTTTTTACGGTGATTACATGGCATGGCCAACGTTCCGCGATTTATTCACAGCCATTTATATAAATAATTCTCGACTGACACCGGTTGAGAAATTATACCATCTGAACCATAAGACGCGTGGGGAAGCAAAGGACATCGTGAAGAAATCCCCATTGACCAATGATGGGTTCATAACCGCGTGGCAGAACTTATCGGAGCGCTATGAAAACAAACGGGTTATGGTAAACAGTCAGTTGAAAACGTTGTTCAACTTACCGACTGTGACAGCCGAACGCGGCGCAGAAATAAAGAGTTTACAAAGAGCAGTAAACAATTGCATATCAGTGTTGCAGATGTATGGAATCGAGATAAGCAACTGGGATGCAATTTTTGTCTTTTTAGTTTCCAGTAGGTTGCCGGACACCACATTAGCTCTATGGGAGCAAGGAATTGTGCAGAAGGCCGAAATTCCGAGGTGGGAGGAACTAGATAATTTTTTGTCAAATAGGTTTCAGACGCTGGAAACGGTTTCGGACATTCAAAGTACAAGAGTGCCCAGGACAATGCAGAGTCGCGCTCCAGCACCATCATTTGGAAAGAGGGTATCAACTCATCATGCTCAGTTTTCGCCACCTGCCTGCAAGCTGTGTCCACAGCAAATCCATGTGTTAAAAGCATGCCCAAAATTTCTAGCTATGAAAGTTGACGATCGCGTCAAAATAGCTAGAAAATATAATTTGTGTATGAACTGCTTGGCACATTCGCACCTAGCAAGAGATTGCAAGAGCACGTTTAGCTGCTTAAACTGCCATCAACGACATCATTCACTGCTGCATCGGTATCCAAGTGGGAATAGTCCGTCGACTGCAAACAATAGGCCAGCATCAGGAAATACGGAGACGAGGCCTGATCAACCCCCATCCACATCAAGGAATGTCAACGCACTTTTCGCAAAAAATGCGAAAAATGTAATTTTAGGTACGGCGATGGTACATATCTGCTATTCTGGAGTGAACTATGAGGCAAGAGCCCTTCTTGATTCGGGATCAGAAGGCACCTTTATCACGAAGCGGTTGCAACGAATCATCAAATTACCTACTCAACCGGCTGACATGCAGATATGCGGAATTAATGCATCGACATCGGCTAAGGTGCGAGAAGTCGCACAATTCGTTTTAGGTTCTCCTGTCAACCCCCAGTTTAGAATCGAGGCAAGAGGCCTGATTCTCCCCCAACTGACAGGAAACCTCCCCCAGTTTTCAGTAGACCAAGTCGAGTTTGGCCTACTGCCCCCAATTCACTTAGCCGATGCAAACTTTAATAAAAGTCAGCAGGTTGACTTGGTAATTGGTGCGGACTTGTACCCGCAAATAATGATGGGAAACGTTAAGAAGAACGTTTTTGGCTCTCTTCTGGCGCAGGAGACAGTCTTTGGTTGGATATTAACAGGTCCAACCCCTCACCCCCCCAATATGATCACACAATCATATGTTTCAATGTACACCGAGATTTCGAGCTCTGAGCTCACTCGGTTTTGGGAGCTAGAGCAAGTCCCAAGTAAAAAACAGATCACTCCGGAGGAAACATTCTGCGAGCAGCAGTATGTAAATACAACGACCAGAACAGAAAATGGAAAATATATGGTAACACTTCCATTTCGGCAGGAATTCCCAGGAGACATAAATCTTGGATATTCAAGGACCGGTGCATTGCAGCAATTTCTGAGGAATGAAGCAGCCATGGTGCGAAAGCCGGAGCTTAAGGTGGAATACCATCGGGTACTCCGAGAATACATAACTCTCGGTCATATGAAACCAGTAGACAGCAGGCTTGGAAACAAAGGACCAGGATCTTATTATCTGCCACATCATGCAGTAATAAAACCCGACAGCACTACTACAAAGGTTCGTGTAGTGTTTAATGCATCTAACCCGACATCTAATGGGGTAAGTTTAAACGATGTACTACATCCTGGACCAGTTCTCCAAGCCGATCTCATTGCGTTGCTACTTAAATGGAGATTGTTCAAATATGTATTCAACGCAGATATTGAGAAGATGTATCGGCAAATCTTGCTACATCCAAATGACGCACGGTTTCATAGGATACTTTTCAGGGAATCATCCGAAGAGGAGATTGTGGATTATGAACTCCAAACAGTGACTTTTGGAGTTAATTGTGCCCCATATCTAGCAATAAGGACGTTATTACAGCTGGCAGAGGACATCAGCCTAAAGTACCCCTTAGCATCAAGGGTTTTAAAGCAACATATGTATGTTGATGACGTCCTCGCAGGAGCACACGATTGCGAGACAGCCATTCGTACACGGAATGAACTGGTCGAGGCACTCAATGGTGCAGGATTTCCACTACGAAAGTGGACCTCAAACTCCAAGGATATTTTAGTAGACGTACCAAAGGAGCATCTTCTCAAGGAAGATTTCTTGGAGATTGACGACGTAAGCGAGGCAAGGATGTTAGGCATCAGATGGAATGCGGCACAAGATATGTTTCATTTCAACGTCCAGGAGATGCACGTAAAACCAGACTACACCAAAAGAGAGGTATTATCCTGTGTAGCAAAACTGTTTGATCCCGCTGGTTGGCTAGGACCAATCGTCATCGAGGCAAAAATCCTGATGCAGGATATTTGGCTGACCAAGGTAGACTGGGATGACAACATACCAAGAAGTATTTACGTAAGATGGGAGAATTTTTTAAAAAACTATGTTCACATTTCGAAAATCCGAATTCCAAGGTGGGTTAGGTATACTCCATGGAATGAAGTTGAATTTCATGGGTTTTGTGATGCCTCCGAGAAGGCATATGCTGCGGCATTATATATAAGAGTCCGAGAACGAAATTCAAATATCGTTCCACACGTAAATCTGCTGGTAAGCAAGACCAAAGTAGCGCCAGTAAAAACAATATCTCTACCACGGTTGGAGTTATGTGGGGCACTACTTCTGGCAGAATTAATTAACGCTTTGCTTCCACAGTTCGATGTTGCTCAACCAGTGGTATACAAATGGACAGACTCCACTATTGTACTCTCATGGCTGCAGAAGCCCCCGTGTTGCTGGACTACCTTCGTGGCGAATAGAGTCTCGAAGATCGAGGAACTCGTCGGATCGACTGGATGGAATCATGTGGATTCAAAGGAAAATCCAGCAGATCTTGGTAGTCGCGGCGCATCCCCCCAAGAACTTGCGGAGAGTACTCTGTGGTGGCATGGTCCAAGCTGGTTAAAGGAGCAACCATCTGAGTGGCCTCAGAGGCAGAGTGAGCCATTAGAAACGGAACTGGAGCAAAAAAGCGTTAGGACTCACGCAGCACGAATCATAGATGAAGAAGACATCTTGGAACGATTCTCCGATTTCTCACGCGCGTTGAGGGTAGTTGCGCGAATTTTTCAATTTTATCGAAAAATACATCCGGTATTTAAATTATTAAATCAGCACGGATCTGCGGAAATTACAGCAGATGAAATTCGAGATGTAAAAACGCGATTAATTCTATTGACCCAAAAGCGTTGTCTTGCGGGTGAATACGATGCACTAGTTTCAGCAAACCCAGTGAGCGCTAAAAGCTCCATCCGTACTCTCAATCCATTTCTTGATAAGAACGGAATCATGAGAGTAGGTGGTCGACTAGCGCTAGCATCGCTATCGTACAACGAACGATACCCGACAATCTTACCGTATGATTGCCAATTTTCTCGACTTCTTGTCAAGTTCTCACACCTGATTTCATTACATGGTGGAAATCAGCTCATGCTGAGACTCATGAGGTCAGAATATTGGATAGTACGGTTAAAGAATTTAATAAAAATGATTATTAATAATTGCAAAGTTTGTCTCATTTATAGAAAGAGGACACGAGAACAATTAATGGCTGCGCTTCCACCTGAAAGAACGGAGGTATCCAGGCCCTTTACCAATACGGGCGTAGATTTCACGGGCCCGTTCGAAATTAAAAACTACACAGGCCGTGCATGCCTAATAACCAAAGGATACGTCTGCGTATTTGTGTGTTTCGCTACAAAGGCAATTCATCTGGAAGCGACAAGCGACTTATCAACGTCAACATTTCTGGCTGCATTCGCGAGGTTTGTAGCAAGACGTGGTTGTCCGCTTCATATGTATTCGGATAATGGCACAAACTTCGTTGGAGCCAACAAGGCGTTGAAGCATGATTTCAGGAAATTCATGACTGAAGCGTCTCAGCTCACCATGCGGTCATATGCGCATGAGGAAATCAAATGGCACTTCATACCTCCAGGGGCTCCTCACATGGGAGGACTATGGGAGGCAGGAGTGAAGAGCTTCAAAACGCACTTTCGAAGAGTAGCAAGTGCCATGCGCTTTACCATGGAGGAATTTTCGACGTTACTGGCCAAAATCGAGGCCTGCCTCAATTCCCGACCGATTAGTCCACTCTCCGATAACCCCGAGTCAATTGAACCTCTAACCCCAGGACATTTTCTAATTGGAAGTCCGCTGCTCGCAATCGCTGAGCCCGAAATCAGCGGAAACCCGATGACAATCATCAACCGATGGCAGAAACTGAAAGCACTTCACCAAGGATTCTGCCAGCGATGGAAGGTGGAGTATCTAAAGGAACTGCACAAGAGAGTAAAGTGGCAGTTTCCTCAACGAAACTTAGAGGTTGACGATTTTGTAGTTGTCAAAGAGGACAATCTACCCCCGAACGAGTGGCGACTTGGCAGAGTGGTTAGGGTTTTCTTAGGTCACGATAACAGAGTTAGAGTGGTTGATCTACTTACGACGCGAGGCATAATAACACGTCCAATTGTGAAATTAATTATGCTTCCCGTCGTAAAAAACACTAATGATATCTATAATTCCAGAGATTTTCAACATGGTTCGTGCCAACAACAACAACAACAACAGCAAACAACAACCGAGGGAACAACACCGGTGCCCCGTATGCCACCACAATCACCGGTTGCTGTTCTGCCGACAGATGCGTCGACTGGAGCCAGCGGAGAGACTGAGGGCTGTCCTCCTCCATCGGCACTGCGCCAATTGCTTATCCCCGCATCACATGGCCAACAACTGCCCTTCAACCAAGAATTGCGACCGCTGTCAGGAGCGGCACCACAGTCTCCTGCACCTGTGGGAAACAGACAGGAGCGAGGAAGACGTGTCGCCGGTCGTAGATCCCGTAGATCACCGGAATAAGAGACGGCACTGTCCTTACCGGGCCCAAGCTTTACCAGAGGACTCCAGTGATGACGAGGTGCTGGAGATCAATGCCAGCGACGACGAAGTGCTGGAACCACCCGAAAATGAAGCGACCAGCAACCCAAACCCCCCGATACTCAGACCGCCTCTGTCGGGTATCCGGTCCGTGGTTCAGCGGCCACACACACCAGCATCAAGAAGTGCCTCATCAGTAAGGCGCAATAACAACCCGCAAAAGCGGCCTCAGGCGGTGAGAGACGCCCGGGAGCGGATCAAAGGACCCGCTCGAAGCGCAATGGGCATGTCTGTCCTCACGCCAACGGTGATGGTGAGAGTGGTGACAAGTGGCCGAGGACACCCGGTTCGTGCCTTGATCGACCCAGGGCAATCGAGGTCATCGGTATCGAGAACGCTGGCGAGACGACTACACCTGCTGCCACGCGAATATGCTGACAACGTAAGCATCACGCTAAAAGGCTGGCGTGATCGAATCAGCGTGAATGTCAAGGTGGTGTCAAGCCTTACGAAAACTACACCAGCGCGCACATTGGATGCAAGGGTCGTCGACGAATTCGACAATCTGCGGTTGGCAGACCCTACCTTCTACAGGTCCAGTGCGGTGTCGCTGATTCTCGGGGCCGATGTGTACGGCATGATATTGCGACCAGGACTGATGCCAGCAACCCCGACTCGACCGGCTGCCCAGAACACCATATTTGGATGGGTGATTTCTGGCTGTTCACCTTATTAGACGGCAGCGATGGAGGGCGAAAAATTTAGTGTTAAGAAAAAAAAAAAAAATGAATTGTAAAGTAAAAATAAAATGAATTGTCAATCAGAAAACTTTGAAATGTAAATAGAAAATTTTGACATGTAAATTTGAATTTTAAATTGTATTTACATTTAGACTTTGAAGTTTAATAACAATGAATTGTAAATTTTAGAAGTTGTATAATTATTTTTTGCAGTGTTGCTGCAAGGCGGGCGGCATGTTTATGCGTGCAACCCTGGGCAGCAGCCATAAGATTCACCAACAGATGGCGCTGCTGTGTTCGCTAATACATGACTCTTCAAAGTTATGGGAAGAGTCCTGTTAGCCCCGTTTCAGATTTCCACCCTCTGTGGAAATCTTTAAAAGACCATTTTTACCGGTCTTCCTCCTCCTTTTTTTATCAACAGCCACAGCAGCAACATCATTGGTGAGTGTCTTATTTATTTATATGTATATATACCTATATTTCACAATTGGCTCTAATAATTTAATAAATTCATTTAAATAATTAATTTGAAAAGACTCTGGTCTTATTTTTATTTGAGAAGGCGTAGGGATTATCTTTTTACAGCTTCCTGAAGGACCGGCACCTCCCCCGATCCCCGTTTCCGGAATTCAAGAGGAATTCCGGCCCCAATTAACCCCGATACGAAACAAATACTTTTTTAATTAAATTTTTTTTCTACTGAGCTGTTTTTGTATTTAGTTTTTATTAATTAAAGAAGCAAAATTGTGGTGAAAAAAAAATTAGATAAAAATAGATTATTGTCAAAGTTTTTATTAATAAATACATATTATATATGTAGGTAATAGGTCATATATATGAAATATTTTTAACTGATCTAAAAAATTTAAATATATTTTTGTGAATAAATTTTTAAGCCTTTAATTTTCCTTTTTATAAATAAAAAAAAAACTTCTTTGGGAAAAAATTAATTTATTAAAAATAAGTTTGTATCAATATATTATATGTAACTTTATATGTATTAAAATAAAAAAAACTAATTGAATTTTATTTTGGATACCAAAAATATACTTTCTTAATTCGAAATGATTACTCATATAATATTAATATAAAATAATATTACAGTGACAGCTATTTTTTAATATAAAATATATATATGCATATATATAACAGATATGTTTTGATAGTATATATGTACATAGCATTAACTGGTCAAAACAATATGCATGCGCACAGTAACCGGATGTAACGGCATGCGCTTCCACGTGTGACTGTCGGACCAACAGTATTTTTTTTAGTTTTTTTTTTTAAGAATTAAAATAATAAAAAGTCAACCTGCACACAAAGGAAAGCAGTCTGATGGTTTGTATATAGACTTTTCAAATTTTCAATATCACACAGTAGTTTCACAAATACACATATATATGTATGTGTGTATGTATGTTTAAATGTAAATAATGAAAAATAATAATTTATAATCAATTGTATAGAATATGGGCGGCAAGAATTAGGGAGCGCAGCACATTGGCTTTGTAACACGATCGACGAATTTTCGTTGCGCAACGATGTGTGTCGCGTGGCCGACGTGACCGCAGCGGTGTTGCACTGTGAAAAACAATCGATTTATTTGGTTGAAAAGTAATTTCTAGATAAGTTTTTACGTTTTTTCATAAATCAAAGCAAATAAATTTTTATTTGTGATGAAATGTGGAATGGGGAAATTTTTAAATTTTACAGTAAAATTATACAATTTTTTATTTATTGTAGATTTCTCATGTTTTTGATATACTATTTCTCTGAATTTTAAAAATAATTGATGTACAATTTGTATGATATTTTGTTATAAAATATAAAATAAAATTAGAAAATATAAAATTTTTATGAAATGTGGCACAAACTGAAATGACAAACTTTGCAGCAGAAATACAAAAAAAAAATTTGACTCCACAGGCAGAAAGAATGTGCTATTGCAAGGCTAGTTAAGGCAGTCATTTGGATATTGAGCTATTTCAATAAGGACAGAATCCTAAAAATTATTTATCCGTCGCTTTTACAACAATTTTGGAATGAAAATTTTTCGTTACCCATCCATTATTACCACACTGTGCAGCAACTTGGGCAAGCTATACATAAGTCAAAACATATCTGTGAAAATATAAGTCTACTTATGTAAATATGTTGTTATTGTCTTTTCTATATACATATAGGAGATTTATTTCACATATAGCAATATATATACACAAAATTTAAAATGTATCATACTTATTTCCAACCAATTTTTTCCATATATTATTCCTGGCTACTAATGGAATTTTTTTTATATTGCATAAAGAATTTGTTTAAATATGTATGGTTGGAAAATGGTAAACCTTTATTGCCATCAACACACTTCCGGTCTAATTTTTTCATTTGGCTTATCTGCATGCTCCGCCGATTTGTTTAATATGGTTTATTAAAATATAATTTTGTGTCATTCAAGCTTTCTAATAATCTGGCAATTTTAAATTTTGCATAAAAATATGTATTTTGTATGTGAATAATTAATTACTAAGTGCTTTGTGAATTACACGATATGCTATATATTGTAATTTAACATTTTATAAAAAAAACATATTTTTTTGCCTCATTAAATTATATAATATAATTAAGAGTAAACTTAAAGGAAGGGAATGTCCACCCCTCCGAGTGTATTTCGGACATGAAATAAAGTCTCCTCGTAAAAAAACTATCAGCCGTTCGGAGGCGGCTTAGTATAAACTGTAGGTCCCTCCATTTGTTGGAAAAACATCAAGACGCAAAACCACAACTTGGAGGAGGAGCTCGGCCGAAAATCGCTTCAGCGGTTACAAAGCGCCAATTATATATATAAACTTAAAGGAAGCAAATACACTAATATTTTAATTATCTCAAACATTTTTTTCGATTTCATCATTTTTTAACTCTTTGTGAATTCCCACTAGTAACCTATATGTATATATTTAATTATTTTTTGACAACATACCTGAAACGTAATTGGTAGATCGGCTAAAGTGACATAAGATTCTTCCAACTCCTTTTTTGCAGTGCTTGCCATGTTGTTTGCCTTGAATTTAATGGATAAATATTGTAAATTATTTTACTTAGTAAATTTTCCTGTAGATCAATCACTAATATAAGCTGGAAAGAGTAGAATAATAGACAAATTTAGCAAAATTTAAAAAAAATTTAAAATATAAAATTAAAACAAAAGAAAAAATAACGAAAATATAAAAATATATTAAAAAAGTGCTATAAAAATTAATTCAGTCTGTTTTTAAATATCTCAAAATACAGAATTTGCAAATTTTCCACTTTTTACTGTTTAGCGTCTAGACAATTTTTTTTAGCGGCAAATGCATGCTTCATTATACAAATTATCGTTGTATATAAACTCATTTAGCGATATGTAAATTCGCAGTTTCCTACAATTTTACAATGTACTACATAGTAACGAGGCATGCAGTTGAGGTTAACAAAATTAATGTGAAACATTCAAATCTTATCTGCGCTGTTATTATCTACCCAAATAGTTTAAGCGTTACGGAAGTGTAATTCGCTGAACTGATTTAATTTTTCATTTGTTTAAATTTCTAAAACATATATATGTATATTTAAATAAAAAAAATGTGTTTTGCTTAAATAATACAAGAGAGTTAACACTGTTCTTCTAACAAACGTTTCCACTTCATATTAAGGGAAAACCTAAAAGAATTGTATTACTCATCACATTCAAATGAACTAACATAAAGCTACTAGTACCCAGCATTAAGTGACAGCGATAGTTGTAGGTGCATAACTAAGGAGAAAAAAGCTTACATAAAATACTAACTAAATAATATCTATATGTTATATTACTAGTTCGATTATTATTACTTTTATTTTATTTTAATTTATTTTATTTTATTTTACTTTATTATATTTTATTTTGTTATATTTTATTTTATTTCATTTCATTTTATTTTATTTTATTTTATTTTATTTTATTTTATTTTATTTTATTTTGTTTTTTTTTTTTTTTGATTTTATTTTATTTTATTTTATTTTATTTTATTTTATTTTATTTTATTTTATTTTATTTTATTTTATTTTATTTTATTTTATTTCATTTCATTTTGTTTTATTTTATTTTTTTTTATTTTAAATATATTAATTTATTTTAGTATATTTTAGTTTTTTTGTTTAACTTAATTTAATTTAATTTAATTTAATTTTATTTTATTTTATTTATTATATTTTATTTTATTTTATTTTATTTTATTTTATTTTATTTTATTTTATTTTATTTTATTTTATTTTATTTTATTTTATTTTATTTTATTTTATTTTATTTTATTTTATTTTATTTATTTTATTTTATTTTATTTTATTTTATTTTATTTTGTTTTATTTTATTTTATTTTATTTTATTTTATTTTATTTTATTTTATTTTATTTTATTTTATTTTATTTTATTTTATTTTATTTTATTTTATTTTATTTTTAATTTTATTTTATTTTATTTTATTTTATTTAATTTTATTTTATTTTATATTATTTTATTTTATTTTATTTTATTTATTTTTTTTAAATTAGTTTATTTTTTTCATTTTAGTTTATTTTATATTATTATTTTTATTTTATTTATATTTATTATGTTATTTTATTTATGTTGATATATTTTATATTAATTTTTAAGTATTTTCTATTGGTATAGTTTAAAGTATTATCTCGGATAAGTGCTTAGCTATTTACGCATTTAGTGTCGTATGTATATTATTTAGTTTAATTTAGTTGGAGAAGCAATTTGTTCTTATCACCTTTTGTTAGAAAAAAATCCATTTTGAAAGAAAACACTTGACAATGTAGCTTAATGATTTGTGAAAACAATAAAATGATTTTCAATTATTTGATAAAAATGCATTTTGTAAAATAAGTTAAATAGTAATTTTAATTTTCAACTTACAAACCAAATAAAAATAAATTAACTTATTTAAGTCATAGCTATTGTCGATTATGAAAAATAGTCTCTGAAGCTTTTAATGTTAACCAATAAATCAAAAAATATACAAATATTTAAATGCATATAGCGAATAATTGGATAAGAAAATTTTATTTAATTAAAATTGAAAGTCTAATATTCACTTTACTTTGTAGCATATATTTAATAATTTAATAATTTGTTTCTCAGCGTGTGGAATTTGGGTTCAAAATACACATTTTAATCGCACAATAGCATTTTCCAACTATAGTTTTCACTATTTATTTATTTTGAATAAAATAATTTGTAATATTCACACACTTATTATTTAAACATATTTTTCCAGCGTTGTTATTGTGTTTGCATATTTATTTGTATTTTTTTTTTTGTATTTATTTGCTGAACTTTAACTGCTTGGGAAATGTGTAGTCACACCAAACATGAATTAAACAAATGGAGTAAGCGACAAGCGTGGCTTCAACAACCGTAGCGTACAACATGCTCATTGAAATTGCTTTTCCGTTGTTGCTTCCGACTTTTTCGTTGCTTTTTGGTTAACATATACATAGGTACACTCGGTCGGTCAGGTCACAGCGAAGCGCTGTAGTCAACTGCTAGCGCCAACAGTCGATCACCCAGGTGAGCAACGGAGAGGCGATCAAAGTGAGTAGCGAAACGAGCGCGAGGAGCGTCATGCGCTGTTCATAGCTGCGGCAGTGACGCTGAGACGGTGTTGTATATTTTTTTCACATATTACATATTATATATACGAGTATGTATTTACAATTTTACTACAATTACAGTTAGTAGTGGCGATTTACTTTACTTTGCTGCTGCCATTGTTTTCCTCGCCGCTGGCAGTGCTGCTCGCTTGTTAGTGCGTGCTGCCTGCCTGCCTGCCTGCCTGCCTGCCTGCCTGCCTGGCCTACCTACGGCATATTGGACGTAAACCGCGGCGGCACCAACAGCGGTAAATACAATAGTAAAATAACTAATAAAACATTCAAAATAACAATGGCAATGGTGATCGCGCAAATGAATGAAATAACAGATAAGCCGATAAGTTATACATACATATATACATATATAGCTAGGTGTACATATTTATGTGTATATTTAGACTTGAAAACGCGTTGCATTAATGCAATACATAAAAAAATGTATAAACAGAAAAATATTATGTAAAAAAAAAAACAACAAATAAGCATATTTTAACAACAACAATAACATTAACTAATATGACAGTCTCATATTTTGAGTATTTGATGAGTTAGGGCTGCGCAGTTTTCGACTTGAGTCACAAATGTTAATGACCACGAATCAGTCGCCGCAATGAAAGCTGAAAATGGTGGACAAAAGTTATGAAAAAGTACACAGAGATATGTTGTACAATTTGACATGAAGTACTCTTCGATTGTTTGAAAATTGAGTCACATCTTTCTAACACTTTATTGCTCCAAAATTACTATCTCACTCTCTCTCTCTCTGTCTCTCACTTTCTGTTGTACCAGATAAACTTAAAAAGTCGCAATATTTAGATAAAATTAGCTTGTTATTATTTTATTGCCGGTAGCAGCGCTTAGGAGTAAACAAACCTAATCAAACCATCTAAGCGAAGAACCTTGGAAGGAGCTATTACGGTGTGTATGGACAAGAGTGAGAGGGCAAAGAGGCGTACTGTGTTGTAAGGAGATTAATTGCATGCATCATACCTATATGCATGTATCGGTTTTTTATTGATTTTTTCAAAATATGAGAGCTTTGTGTACATTTGTCCGATTTAAGTCAAATATTCGCCGTTTTGTTCGTAAACTTGTTGCCAACGAGATGCCAACTTCATTATACCACTCTCGTAGAAGGCTGCGTCCCTATTGGCAAAATACTCGGAGAGCCAATTTTCACAGGCCTCTCTTGAGGCCAACTTCTCAACATTAAGCGCTTTCGCTATGGACAAGAAAAGATAGTAATCACTTGGTGCCAGGTCCGGACTATATGGTGGATGCATTAGGACCTCCCACCCGAGCTCCTGGAGCTTCTGGCGCGTCACCAAAGACATATGTGGCCTAGCGTTGTTCTCATGGAACACAATTCGGCTTCTGTTGATCAAATATGGCCTCTTCTGGATGAGTGCTGCCTTCAAGCGGTCCAGTTGTTGGCAGTAGAGCGCCGAGTTGAGCGTTTGGCTATAGGGGAGCAGCTCGTAGTAGATGATTCCTTGCCAAACCCACCAACCACATAGCAAAAACTTCCTGGCCGTTAATCCTGGCTTGGCCACCGTTTCCGCCGGCTCACCGCGTTTCGACCACGACCGATTTCGCTTGACGTTGTCGTAAGTGATCCACTTTTCATCGTCAGCCACCAAACTCGTCAGAAGTTGGTCGATTTTGTTGCGATTCAGTAGCGATTCGCAGATGGAAATTCGGCCCATCATGTTTTTTTGATTTGATAATTTTCTTGCGGTTTTGTACTTTACTGGTGATCGCGGTGTTATGCGTAGTGAGCGTGTGCAGGTTGTCCAAAGTCATTCCCAGTAATTTAGAGGTTTGATAGTTGGAATTTATAGGTCGTCGACTTTGAAATTCAGATCGAGCTGGTACTCCTTCGTTCAGTTAGTGAAGAGAGCAGCCATTGACTTTGCTGGTTGTCATTGTATGTATTTTGCAGTGAATAAATGAGGAAAAGTCGTTGTGATAGCAGTATACCGTTGGACAAATATAATAAGTATTTTGGACAGAAGGCAATAACGAGCAGTCATCGGCATACCTACATATGTGATCAAGAAAACATATTTCGGTGAGGGAGGGAGTTTCGAAATATAAAAATTAAACTGACAGCCGGTTCAGATTTTATCTAAAATTTGTTGTTGTTACAATCGAAAATCATTTCCAATAATTGTTTTGGACTCTTGCTCTAACCTAGCTTTCTTAGCTCATACATATTTTTTAAAAATACAAATTTACAATAAAATATGTTTCAGTGTACTGCTAAAAAAATTTCGCACCGTTGTACTTGTGAGAAAAATTTGTTAAAATATATTTTTTTTCACATACATATAAATGTATATAATGTACACAAAATGCACACATTTTTTTTAATAATATTTTCGCCCATGAGAAATGAGCTTTAGGCCACCTACAAAGCAACATACATACATACATACATATATGTAAGTGTATTTATAACGTAGGGTATTTGTATTAAAACAAAAAATCGTAATTAGTGGAAGGTGTACATTTACAACAGCAGTAACATTTTAAAATCATAACAAGGCGTGTCGTTTTCATGTCTTATGTAGGTAGTAAATATGTACATACATATATATAATTTTTAAGGTAACACTTTTTATAAAAATATATAAATTTAGTTTTGTTATTTGTTACTAAAGTGTTATTTATGTTACATTTTTTTAACTGGTTCCAAAGTAGTCTACTTGGTACTAGTACCTATGTAACTACTTTTGGAGAAGTATTTTTTATACCAGTTCGAAAATTAATGATTCAAAATAACTACGTGTGTGAGCCAAATGAAGATAACCTTAATATTTGATAGTATTAGTATGGTTATATTTTAACTCACAATATATGTTTACATACACGTACATACATACGTATTCATTTACCTACAGAAATATATGTAAACAACAAAATATCAAATACTTATTGGAGCTTATTTAATCACTAGGAAATGGCAATATGATTTTGCCAATGCTCCACTTCAGTTAAATCACTTTTTTCTACAATTCGGTCACATTCACCTGTGCACATAATAAGATATATACAAACGAATAGACATAAGTATCAGCATACACACATATGTATGAATGTGCTGTACCTACTTAATAATGAGTTTCGGTTTGTGCATGAAACACGCAATAAAATCACTAAAGTCATTCAATTGTAAAAAAATTAAGTAATTTTTTCGCTCAGCAAACGCCCAAAATAGCAATAAATGATAAGTAATAGGTAATGAGCATATGTACATGTTATATATGTATATGTATTGAAAAGTTGGAGAGGTATGTATGAATGTAAATAGATACAATTTGCAATTCCCATACAGCTTGCTTCTTTGTTTGTTATTACTTTATCATTTTATTTAATTTTTTTTTTTTATTTTTTGTGATTAAATCAATTGCAGTGAAATTTTTTATTGATAAATTATCACAACACTGCGTACTTTTTAACTAAAAATTAAAACAAAAACTGAAAATAAATTGAAGTCTATTCGAAAATTTATTGCTTTAAACTAAGAATGTTGATGACTGATAAGATTAAATATGCAGCCAAGTGTATGAAGTTTTTGAGTTTGTACTAATAAATAAATACTAAAGTAATTTTAATTTTTCATAATTGGTGACTAAAATGAATTAAAGCGTTATTAGACCTATGACAAAAAAAAATATTATATTTAATTATAAAATATAATTTTATAATTTAAGCTTTCTAAACTATGTTAAGTACATAACTGCTTCTTACCACTGTGCAGTAAAATTAACTAAACGCTTGACTTACTACTGCTGTTGTTGTAGTGTAACTTTCATTTTGGCATTGGCATTTTTTGACATATTGCCAATTATCATTTATTGTAATTAAAAAATTATTTAAACCTGCAGGTGGATTTTTATTTTTTTTTAAATTGTTTTACAAATTTTTTATACCTCTAGGCTAAAAAACAAACAAGTTCAACAAAGAGTCACAATAAAAATGTATTAGAAGCCCAAACTATATTAAAAAAGGGAAAAGAATCCCTTTAATTAGGAGAATTAAACAAAGTATTATAAAATAAAATAAAATAAAATGAATTAAAATAAAATAAATTAAAATCAAATAAAATAAATTGAAATAACATAATATAAAACAAAATAAAATAAAATAAAATAAAATAAAATAAAATAAAATAAAATAAAAAAATTAAAATAAAATAAAATAAAATAAAATAAAATAAAATAAAATAAAATAAAATAAAATAAAATAAAATAAAATAAAATAAAATAAAATAAAATAAAATAAAATAAAATAAAATAAAATAAAATAAAATAAAATAAAATAAAATAAAATAAAATAAAATAAAATAAAATAAAATAAAATAAAATAAAACAAAATAAAATAAAATAAAATAAAATAAAATAAAATAAAATAAAATAAAATAAAATAAAATAAAATAAAATAAAATAAAATAAAATAAAATAAAATAAAATAAAATAAAATAAAATAAAATAAAATAAAATAAAATAAAATAAAATAAAATAAAATAAAATAAAATAAAATAAAATGAAAAAATATAAAATAAAATTAAATAAAATAAATTATAATAAAATAAAATATTATAAAAAAAAATAAAATAAAATAAATTAAAATAAAAAAATAAAATAAAATAAAACAAAATAATATAAAATAAAATCAAATAAAATAAATAAAATAAAATAAAATAAAATAAAATAAAATAAAATAAAATAAAATAAAATAAAATAAAATAAAATAAAATTAAATGAAATAAAGAAAATAAAATAAAATGAAATAAAATAAAATAAAATATAATAAAATAAAATATAATAAAATGAAATATAACAAAATAAAATATAATAACATAAAATAAAGTAAAATAAAATAAAGTAAAGTAAAATAAAATAAAATGAAATAAAATAAAATTAAATAAAATGAAATAAAATAAAATAAAATAAAATAATATAAAATAAAATAAATTTAAAAAAAAGTAAATAAAGTTAAATAAAATAAAATAAAATAAAATAAAATTAAATTAAATTAAATTAAATTAAATAAAATAAAATAAAATAAGATGAAATAAATAAAAAATATTGTTTTTTAGACAAAAATACTTCCCTTGAGAACTTATTGCTTTGGTTTCGAAAAATCACTTGAACTAATGTTTAACAGTTATCACAGCACATGATAACACTTGTTATAAAATTTGAGATATATGTCTTTAAAAATATATATAAATATAGCACTGAGTTATTTTTATCTGCACATGTTGTCTAGCTAATGATTTATTTATATATCTTTTTTTATTTTTATTTGTTTTATTTAATTTAATTTTTTTTTTGTTGAAGCAACTGTTTCAACATTAAGCTTCGAATTGTTCTCCATGCGTCAGAGCGTAGGTTGAACGCTGATCATTTGAGCAATATCTTGGTATACTCGTACATACAACAACAAGTGTACAATAATTAGCTGGGTGAGCGCAATTGGTGCCGCTACTGAGGTGCAAATGCAAGTATAATTTTGAGAATATCTAAGTTTTAATGCCGCCCAAACGATCATTATCACTCTACGTATAAGTATGGAAATGCGAATGCAAAAAAAAAAAAACGTATTGAAAAAGAGATCAGCGTGCGATTAGTGTGATATTATATACATATATATGTATGCACGTACAAATGCGCTTATGAACACATGTTTATATGTCAACAAATAAATGGGCGGCTTTTGTTGGTATCTGGTGGCAATTAAATGCACATGTTAGTGCAAGTTTTTTCTTTCGTTTTTTTATTTTTATTTTTTTTTTTGCCTTTTCCCTTTACTTCTTCTCACGTTAGTTTTTATTTTGTTTTTGCTTGTAACTGCAGCACACCGTTTCACACTAAAGTGCCAACTGCTCTATGTGATTCAATACAGTGACACATAAAAGTGTCCATCTGGGTAGGTGATCATATAATTTTTATTTAAAATAAATTTAAATTCGTTAATGGGGAGATGTATGTACCATATATGAATCGATTATCGTCTGAAGGAGATGGAGATACTTGAGATACACACATGGATTTTGACATTTCACTTAAATAACTGTTCGATAGATTTTTTTTATATAATTGTAATTGAACACGGAGCTTTTATTTCATACTAGTGAAATTCTAGTTAATTTTTATACTTCCTAGAAATAAAAAAATGTTGCCTGCGGCGAAACTTGAACCGCAAATCGTCTGATTGCAAACTAAGCTTCCAGGGATTTTAAGTGCGTGAATTTAATAACAACACTGTATGCTGACGAAGTTTTCTATATGTGTGAACGCTTCAATACAAATTTTCGCTATTGTATTTTATGCACTTTTTTGTTGTATTTATTTTGTTTTGTTGAAGTTTCTGTAAGTTTTTTTTTACCACAGCGCAGTTCTAAGTTAACGCTAACTCACTTGAGCTTTAGCTAATTTTCCTTGTTGTGCAACTAAAATGCAAATAAATGTATATACATATGTATGTATGTATCTATGTTTGTATGTAATGAAGAGTGGGCAGCTATTGTACTTAAATTCACTTGTTTGAAGTTACTTAGCTCAAAAAACTTCAGTAAATTCAAAGTTTTCGTTATAAAAAATTTCTGTACCGTATACATACGGTGTGTCCCAAAAATAACCGAACTTTTTGGATATAAAATAGTAAAATACACATTATATTATCTTTGAAAGTTATTATTTATTCAAAATAGGTTCCATTTGACTCCACACAACATTTGGAACGATCAACCCGCGCATGCATAGATTTTTTTATGTCATTTATAGAAATGTTCTTCAGTACCTTGGTTACGGCTGCTTCATTTTTTTCAATTTTTTTTTTAATTTTTTAAACTTCAATTTAAATTTTTTTTCAAGTTTGACACAAAATTTTATATTTGCTCTTGGTTCCATTTTTTTTTTTTGGAACCATTAGCACACTTTTGGTTTTATTGAAATGGCTATCACTTTTACATCTGTCATCCGACTTACATGAAGTTAGGTGCGTTTGAAAGAGGATGAATGTATCTTTTTAATGTTGCAAATTTTCAATAGATGGCGCTGTATGTTGTATTATTTAAATATGAAGTTCGGTTATTTTTGGGACACACCGTGTATATAAGCGGACTTTTGGATCGTATTTTTTATTGAAAAAAATTCATTTTTCGTTTAAAAAAATAGTTTTACTGTAACTAAATCAGAATTCACCATAAGAAAAAATGTTTGTTACTTAAGTACTAAAGCTCAAAGTACACACTCACCCACTCGAGATGTTAGAACAGCACACTTTTCTACATAAATATATGTATATATGTATATATTTTTATTTTTCGTTTCGTCAAAATGGGTTATTCACGTACCGTTATCTTGCTTGTGCATGTGTACATGAGTAGAAAACACAGGTAATTATTTTATGTACAAATGTATATATAATGTTTAATATGTATGTAACTTTGTATGTAAAATTACCAGTTAATTTTCATTTTTTATTATTTTCTTTTATTTGTTTCATTGGCTCGTCTCACTTTGGTTTTTAAAATATATATTTTTTTTTTATTATTTTACTGCTCACTTTTATCTTATCACAGACGCGCACGCTGATAATGTGGATTTTGTTATTGTTTCACTACCACTTTTACCTTCAAAAATAGTAGTTTATAGTATGAAAACTTTGAAATATTTTTTTCCGCAAAGTTTTTAGTTTTTAAATTTTTTTTTTAAATATTTTTATTTGTTTTTTTTTTGCATTTATTTTTTATATGAAATATTTTTCATATTTCTCTTCCTCTTTGTATGCCGTTATTACAGGTGTTTTTTTTTTGTTTTTGTTTTTGTTTTTGTTTTTGTTTTATTTTGTCTACTGCTGTCATTAGCGCCAACAGAAAAACCACTGCAACACTTCAACCCTCACAAGCCAACTGATGATCGCTACTGAACTGCAAAATTATGGCATTCGCTCATTGGCGTTTGGTTTCATTATCGTTGGCTATAAAGCTTATATATATCTACATACATACATATGTATATATTCAGCGGTTCACAAACATTTCGCGTACGCAATTGCACTCATACACATTGAATGTATGAAAAATTAAATATCTTTTCATCATAATTTCATTCATCCAATACTTGCGGTCACTTGAATTGAAAGGGAGTATCGGACGGGAAGATAGAGATTTTAGGCATCTTTGAAAGATCCGATGCGAATTGTTGCTTCTATGGGTGTATGCATTAATTAGTGCGGTTTTCTAAGAGAGGGCTCTACTAGTATTATTTCACTTCGTGTTCTTCTGTGGCTACATTCATTTCAAAGATAGTGTCATTTAGCGTCGTTTTCAGTAGATGTCATTTGTTTTAGCATGAACAACAATTTGTTTCATTCATTTGAAAATGTCGAAAATTGTACCAGATAAAGGATTTTTGCGGGGAGTTCTTCTTCATTACTTTAACATGAAGAAAAGTGCTAGCGAAAGCCATCATATTTTACTGGACGTTTATGGTGACCATGCTTTAGCCGAACGAACGTGCCAAAAGTAGTTCGCACGGCTTAAAAGTGGAAATTTCGACTTAGACGGCGGAGAACGACCCGGATAGCCAAAAAAAAAATTCTAGACGAAGAATTGGAGATATTGCTCGACCAAATGCATGCCAGATGCAAGAAGAAATTTCAAAAGTATTAGGAGTTGATCAAGCAACCGTTTCCAGGTGATTAAAATCATTAGGATTCATCCAGAAGCTTGGAAATTGGGTGCCTTATGAATTAAAGTCAAGAGACGTCGAACGTTGATTCTGCACGTCGGAAATGTTGCTTCAACGCCACCAAAAGAAGTAATTTTCACATCGGTTTGTCCCTGGCGATGAAAAATGGATTCATTATGATAACCCAAAGCGCAAGAGATCGTGTGTGAAGCCCGGCCAACCATCGACACCCACGGCAAAGCCGAACATCCATGGTGCCAAGGTTATGCTATGTATTTGGTGGGACTACAAGGGTGTGCTCTATTATGAGCTATTGAAATCGGGTCAGGCGATCAATGGGGACCTCTACCGAAAACAATTGATTCGTTTGAGAAAGGCCATCACGGAAAAACGACCAGAATATGCGACCAGACACGAATCAATAATTTTTCATCGTGACAACGCTCGGCCACATGTTGCAAGGCCAGTTAAAAGCTATTTGGAAAACTGGGTGGGAAGTTCTACCTCACCCGCCTTATAGATCATACATAGCACCTTCTGATTACCACTTGTACAGATCAATGCAGAATGCCCTTACCGGAGTACGCTTCACTTCAGAAATTGGCTCGATTCTTTCTTGACCTCTAAGCCAGAGAAGTTCTTTTGGGATGGGATCTACAAACTGCCAGAAAGATGGGCGAACATCGTAGCTTTCGATGGGCAATACTTTGAACATTAAATGTATAAAAATTTTTTCACAATAAAGTCTTAATTTTCGAAAAAAAACCGTACGAATTAATGCATACAACCAAACATAAACGAAATCAACGAAAATACGATTTTTTCGAACAGGACATGCTCCACTTAGGAGATAGCAGAGTAGTCTTACTGTTAATCGGAAAGAAGAGTAGTTTTCCGGTTAGTCTAAGCAAGAAGCCAGCTATAAGCAGAATTTCAAACAATCGAACCATTAATTAAATATTTCGAATAGGTCAGCTCCTGGTCCTCTTTCCGGGGAAAATAACAGTGTTCCGCAAATCGCATCAAAAGATTAGTTATGCACCGATTTTCAAGTAAATAGCACCAAAAATACGATTTTTTTCGATTAACTCAGACTCTCTACCGCTTCCCGGAGAGAAGTTAATTCTTCCTGTTAATCTAAGCAATAAGCCTCCTACGAGCAGAAGTTAAAATTAAAAGCAAACCATAAATGAGCCTTTTTTAATAGGTCAGTCTCTGGTCTACTTTCCGAAAAATTTGCTTCGCAAGATATGGTCCCAGGAACTATAGAAACAACCTGACTAAATTCGAAGTCATTCGGTCCGCAACTTTTGGAGATTACTGGATCTTTACAAACGAACATAAGATTTATACGAGGATATTATACGAGGTGTGACAATTAAGTAATGAGACCGATTATATTGCCGCGATTGTGATGATCCTGCGACCGAAAGATGATTATTGCCTTTTTTCCACCGGGGCAAACCGTAAATCATGTCTACTATCGCCAAGTACTCGAAAGATTGCGAAAACGAGTCAACAGGGTGCGCCCAGACATCGCTCGTAACTGGATCCTTCATCGCGACAACGCGCCGTGCCACACCGCCCTCAGCATGTCCCAGTACTTAGCCCCTAAAGGGATCGAATTGTTACAACAACCGCCTTATTCGCCCGATATGTCACACTGTGACTTTTTTATTCTCTAGAATAAAATCGGTGGTCAAAGGAACCCATTTTTAGTCGATTGAGGACATCCAGGCGGCCGTGATGAGCGTACTCGCGGATAACCCAGTCGAAGCGTTCCAAAAATGTTACGAAGCATGGAAAACGCGCTGGAATCGTTATATAGCTGCCCAAGGGGACTACTTTGAAGGAGATGACAGAGTTGTAGAATATTTTTGAAATATACGGTTTTTATGAAATCAGTCTCATTACTTAATTGTCACACCTCGCATATATAGAAACGTGTTTAGAACAAGTGTCTCCGAGAAGTCTAAACCACCACAAACAAAAAGAAAGTTGCCTTCAGTCTCAAGGTGTTCAAATAAATTCCTAAGTAAATATTGTTTTGTAATTTAAATGGGAAAAACTGCTAAGGAATAATCGAAGTAAGATAACTTAACAGCATCTTATTTCTCATACATCCTTTTTCGAAAGTCCTGTTAAGAAATTGATAGTCATAATGATTTTTGCGGCAAATTTTCCACGGTAAACTTATTTTACCTATGAAAAGCGGAGTTTCATACAACTTTCTACGCGCGCCACCTGTGTATGATTTAGATACTTGAACTCCCAAGGAATCGCTGTTCACCGCTAGATGTCACCGGCAATGCCATTAACGAACAGCTGTGCAATATCCGTTATGACAACTGACACTTCCTTTCAGTTTTCGCATTTTGCAAGCGTCGGAAGTGAAGCGC
This sequence comes from Ceratitis rosa, assembly GCA_037013455.1. Taxonomy (NCBI): domain Eukaryota; kingdom Metazoa; phylum Arthropoda; class Insecta; order Diptera; family Tephritidae; genus Ceratitis; species Ceratitis rosa. The sequence goes on from JAWMAG010000031.1 coordinate 10,433,736, forward strand.
AAGATTTTTATAGAAATTTTTAATTTTAGTGTTTTTAAAAAGATTTTTCCTGAAAGAAATTTGATATTTACAGTGTAGTGAAGTGAGTTTATATAAATTATAGTGGCGTGTAGTGAATATAAGTGATAAATTAGTGAAGTGCTAGTTGAACAAAGAGAGCAAGTGGCGAAGCAATTCTTCCATGTTACATTTATAGATGTGTAAGTATATACATACCTGTTTTTATATATGTATATAATATGACAACTGTTATGAAGTGAATTATATGCTTAAGTTTTTTTGAAGTTTGCGATGGCTTTTTGAGAAATAGATATAATATTGTATATATATACATAGTTAGTTAGTTAATCAGGTTACTAAATTATGGAGTTCCTCGACTTATTTAATGAAACACACGAGATTCTTGACACTTGTTGACGCTACATCTGCAAGAACGTCAAAGTAGAAATTACGTCAGGAATCGATGTTGAAACCGATGTCGAGCTGCACTTAGGGCGGGTCAATGGCAGAGGTAGTGCTTCACCGACTTCTTCTCAATGACCAGATCTACCTGGTCACATTGCAAGGAGTTTAACTCTGCCTTCTGCTATTGGCCTCTCAACGGTGTTTCGGTTCCAAGTGAGCTTACTATCTAAGATTATACCCACGTATTTGACCTCGGTAGAAAGAGTGATCTCGTTTCTCGATGCCTTTTAGTAAGAGGCCTCAATAGCAGGTGGTTTATAAATTCTGGTCTTTGAGGGATATACGAGTATATTCAGACCACAATCTCTGCACCAATTGCTTTCTATATGAAAATCATTTTTTTTTTGACGACAGAAGTGTAAATTAACTACAACGATTTCAAGTTTTTAATTTTTTTTCTCAAATGGAATGTCTTGCACTGGCCTGCGAGAAATCAAGAAGTAGTTTGTTTCCTTCAAATATTTATTTCGTTAGAGTTTATTATAAATATTCTGTGTAAATCATCAGCATTTGCCTTGGTTCTTTACTTACTAATCTTGATTTTACAAATCCAATTTTCACCAAAATATTTAATTTCATAAAGAGTTCCTTGGACCGCAATACCTAGTGCTTAGCACTGCGTAATACTATTCCGAAGATCATTGGTTCGAGTCCTAATCAGACCAATATTAAGAACTATAGAAAATTAAGTAAATTTTTCTTATTACGGTTGCCCTTCGTTGGGGAATGTCAACCCCTTTGAGTATACCTCCACAGAACAAATTGAAGTAGGAGCAGGGTCACAAATCGGTTAAGCTTTCACTTAGTGCCAGTTTTATATGTATAAAGAGCACAGTGATCCAGCTATTGCATTACTTTACTTCTCTTGATCAGTCTGTTTTTTTTTTAAATGTATCTCTTGCTTCATGAAACTCAAAGTATTGAAAGCATAGTGAAATTCTAAACGCTGTTCCTTGAAATAGAAATTTTCGAGTTTGATACACAACTGCACTCCCCAAACGTAGAGAAGAGCTTCAGTGACTTTTTTTTACATTAAAGACAAATTGGAAAATGCATCACTGCTTTGAATACTTATATGAAAAGAGTTCTTAAACATCTTATCACTGAACTTAAACACTGCCCTTCGTCTAAGAGAGTTAAATTAATGGAGTAACTAACGTTTTGGACGATCGAAAATGGTTAAAGCCAGGACAGATCGCTGGTGTCCAACTTTTTTTACTGGTAACAATTACAAATAAGATGCAAGTCACTAAAAGCGAAGAATGTAACAGTAACAGCAACATAGAGGGGAATTGCAAGGTTTTATAATATGATATAGAGAAAGACTGAGAGTTAGTTCCTTTGGGAAGATACTCAAAAAGCTGTAAGAACGATGAAGAGTCTAGATTCCGACAACTGGTCAATATTTTGCCGAAGATGACCGACGTTAACGTATATTACCTAATACTAGCAGGCCTAGTAAAAAGTAAACCCGTTTTTTTCATTTAATTGAAGCCACATATTTGCTCGTTAGCGATAATCGATACTTGATATTATTTAGCTTCTCTCATAGAAACTCTAGTCTCTATTGAGACAATCGATTTTCTTCTCTTGAGGACAATTCTTCACCAGTCCAATCATTCGCCATAGGCGGGAATAGATAGTAATCATTTGGTGCTAGGACTGGATTATAAGGTGGATGTGTAAAACTTTCCTAACCAAGCGCTCGGTGCTCCTGCCGAGTCAGTACCGATCGAAACAATTCCCTACTGTTGGCCAAAGCTTGGTGTTTCTGGGATGTCGAAAATACACTCCGAGGGGTTGAAATTCCCTGCGGAGGGGTGATTGCAGCTAGAAAATATAACTTAATTTTTTATTAAATAAATTTTCTATAAATTTTTGGATGTTAATACAACACCGGGATATGAACCCGCGCCTTCCGAATGACAGTACGCAATGCTAACAACTCGGCTACCGCGGCGCCTCCAGTGGTCCAATTACTGGCAGTAAATGTTCGAATTAAGAGTTTGGTCGTAGGAGAGAACCTCAAAGTTAATGATTTCTTGCCAATCCCACCAAACACACAACCAAAGTGGCAACTAAGAAGGCCAAACCTGGCTTGAAGATCGCTTGTGTGGGCTCACTGCCCTTCGACAACGACCATTTTCGTTTTACGTTGTTGTTCATTACCAGCCACCATCCGCTTCAGAAATGTGTCGATTTTGATACGATCCGCAGATGGAAACTCCATACACCAGCCTTTTTCAAGTGGTTCCAACAGTGGTTCGAAACAGTGTTCGCATGACGGTTAAACTTGGAGGATCTTTTACCCTAGGCCCAAATATATTGAAGCTACCTCAACGAGAAACACAACTACGCCAAGCTAAAATGAATCCTTTTTTTCAAATATCATCGGTCAGTTAGGCGGAAGCTGCCTTGCTGTTGCTTAATAAGTCTAACTATTTGTTAAACCTTGCCTTTTTCTATTTTAATACAAGCAGTAACTAAGCTTTCATTTGCTCTCTCATACATTATTCTCTCTCTATTTCTATATCTATTTCTCCTTAAAATGTTTCATATTGTAGTTATTTGTGTACACATTAAGGTTACCTCGTGCCTTATACACTCCCGAAAATTGCATAATAATTAACCATAAATTAGTTGTGAAATAAATTAAACATATCTATTCTTATTATGCATGTACATATGGATATATGTATGTATGTATATAAATTTGCTATTAGAAGGTTAAAATCAATTTGCCACAAGAATGCCCAAAAGTACCTCATTGCTGCCAACACAATTAAATGCTCATGAGCAACAACTCTTATAGGAGTATATATGTATATATATGCATGTATAAACAAGTATATATTGTAAAACGTTCATCAAATCGATGCATGTACATATGTACATCTGCCTGTGCACATATACTCGTACATATGTATGTACGAGTACACATAGTAAATGTTTCACCAAGCATTGAATTCAATTGCACCAAAAGTACACTTAAGAAAATTTATGCACGAGTGGTTCGAAAACGACAAGCTGCAGTAACACCAAGCAGCCGACATGCCAATATTCTTGTTAAGTTGCTTGTAATTAGCCAAAAGAAAGAAATAAAATAGTAAACTATCGACAAGAGGAGTGAAACACTTTAGAGGGGTTGCCCTGTTGGCGGGTTGCCGGGTTGCCGGGTTGGCGGGTTGGCTGCTTACTGGTTCCTGAAGCTGGCAGGTTAGTTGTTTGCTGCTAGGGTTTCTACCACCTAACTAAAGTTAAGTTCATGTATGAAAACGTTATTGCATTAAACACAAATGTATGTATGTATGTAGGTTTGCTCACAACCAGGCAATCGCATATCTTCTTGCCCTTCTATACACATTTGAGAATTGAATTGCTACCAAGGGAATCATAATTTCTGCAAAAAAAACCCAAAGATGAAGTTAAAAGAGAAGCAACAGGCAAAGTCATTAGAGCCAAAGCCAACCACAGATGCTAAATGCAGTTGTATGTATGTATGTGCATAAGTTTGTATATGAAGATTTGTAACTTTGCACATGTAATACAGGCATGCAGGCGCCCTCCTAGGGTTGGTCGATTTCAAGATTTTAAGTAGAGAAATAGTTTTGCCGGAGAGTTGTATGTATGTATGTAAGTTGCTGTGACTGTAAGTCAACCATGCCAACCGAGTTGTGCTATGGTCCAGTGCTTTGAATTTTTCCTACATACACATACATATGTAATTACATACAAATGCTTGTAGGTATGTATACATATTATATACATACATATCTATATACGTAATTATTTCAACATCAACTTATGGTTGATTAATTAATGATGTGTTTAACTATCTGAGGAGGAGAAGCTCTTATTTAACTGATTAATTTCTACTGCAAGAAAATTATAATTAATCACGAAATTGAAGAGCGGTTATACAGAATGTGTGATAGAGAGGAAGAGAGAGAGAGAGAGAGATAGATAGAACCATTAAATGATTAAGTATTTGCGACAAATTTGAGATATTTTAGTTAATCGAATTTTCATAAATTTTCCGGATGTGTTGTCCACGTGTGTCATTGACAATATGTAATAAAAGTACATATGCAAAAAAAAATAATAATAATAAAAATAAATAATAAATAATAAATAACAAAGAATAAATAATAAATAATCAATAATAAATAATAAATAATAAATAATAAATAATAAATAATAAATAATAAATAACATATAACATATAACAAATAACAAATAACAAATAACAAATAACAAATAACAAATAACAAATAATAACTAATAAATAATAAATAATAAATAACAAAGAATAAATAATATATAATAAATAATAAATAATAAATAATAAGTAATAAATAATAAATAATAAATAATGAATAATAAATAATAAATAATAAATAATAAATAATAAATAATAAATAATAAATAATAAATAATAAATAATAAATAATAAATAATAAATAATAAATAATAAATAATAAATAATAAATAATAAATAATAAATAATGAATAATAAACAATAAATAATAAATAATAAATAAAAAACAATAAATAATAAATATAAAAAATAATTATTTAGTACTTGTTATTAATAATATATATATAATATTAATAATATATAATAAATAATAAATAATAAATAACAAAGAATAAATAATATATAATAAATAATAAATAATAAATAATAAGTAATAAATAATAAATAACAAAGAATAAATAATATATAATAAATAATAAATAATAAATAATAAGTAATAAATAATAAATAATAAATAATGAATAATAAATAATAAATAATAAATAATAAATAATAAATAATAAATAATAAATAATAAATAATAAATAATAAATAATAAATAATAAATAATAAATAATAAATAATAAATAATAAATAATAAATAATAAATAATAAATAATAAATAATAAATAATAAATAATAAATAATAAATAATAAATAATAAATAATGAATAATAATCAATAAATAATAAATAATAAATAACAAACAATAAATAATAAATATAAAAAATAATTATTTAGTACTTGTTATTAATAATATATATATAATATTAATAATATATAATAAATAATAAATAATAAATAATAAATAATAAATAATAAATAATATATAATAAATAATAAATAATAAATAATAAATAATAAATAATAAATAATAAATAATAAATAATAAATAATAAATAATAAATAATAAATAATAAATAATAAATAGTAAATAATAAATAACAAATAACAAATAATAAATAATAAATAATAAATAATGAATAATAAATAATAAATAATAAATAATAAATAATATAAAATATATAATATATAATAAATAATAAACAATAAATAATAAATAATAAATAATAAATAATAAATAATAAATAATAAATAATAAATGATAAATAATAAATAATAAATAATAAATAATAAATAATAAATAATAAATAATAAATAATAAATAATAAATAATAAATAATAAATAATAAATAATAAATAATAAATAATAAATAATAAATAATAAATAATAAATAATAAATAATAAATAATAAATAATAAATAATAAATAATAAATAATAAATAATAAATAATAATCAATAAATAATAAATAATAAATAATAATTAATAAAGATTAATTAATAAATAATAAATAATAAATTATAAATAATAACTAATAAATAATTAATAATTTTAGAGAACTCCTAGGCCAAAATTAGCTATCAGTAACAATGATTATAAAGTTAAAATTCGATTTCTGCCAAGCTTAATAATACAGTGCTAACCATTTTGCGGTCTCGAAAATTAATGTAAATAAAATGCATTCAAAATAATTTTTTTCATGAAATTGCTTTTTTATTATACAGTTTGTATTTTGGCATTATCTATTGTGTTCGTTGATATTTTTTTCGAACAGCTTGTGACTATTTAATTTTTAATTTTTCTTTTGACAGTTATAAGCTGCCACTGTTAGCTTGCTTTAGAAAATAGCGCGCTTAATTTTGTTTATATTTGTTTGTTTGACATCAATTTAAATATGGAGCCCACAAAAGAATATTTTCGCCATAATTTACTTTAATATTTCCTTAAAAGAAAAAATGCAACGCAGGTTGTTAAAAAGTTCCATAATTTGTATGGGCTTAAAATAAACACAGTGTCAATGTTGGTTTGTCAAATTGCGTTTGGGAGATTTTTCACTCAAAGATAAGCCACGTTCAGGTTGGCCAAGTGAAGTTGATGATGACGATATCAAGGCTTTCATAGAATCGGATCGTCATGTAACTGAGCGTGAGATTGAAGAGAAGTTAAGTATACCAAAATCAACCGTTCATAATCATATAAGACGTCTTGAACCGGTAAAAAAAGTTGATATTTGGGTACCACATGAATAATCTTAAGGGAATAATTTCTTTAAAGAAACACCGGTTTCTTTTGGGGCAACCAAATATATAATATTATTCCAATGACCGCCTCGCAAATGTTTGAAACCACTGTTTTCAATTGCAGGCGAAACAAATTCGGTTATCATTCCACCATAACGTTTAGAATTGACAGTGACAGTCTCGCCGTTGTCGTTTCCATAGAAATGAGGTCCAATCACACCTCTATAACGCCTGACTGTTAACTAAAACAAAATATTTGAGGTTTGACAGTTAACATTGACGGATGTCAAAATGCAGTCATGTATTTTTGAGACCACGAAAAGGATAAACTTCTACTATCATACGCTAGGTGGCGCAGTATAAGGCGATTTATGATATTCAGAGCTTCAGACTTCGGAATCGATCCCACATTATCGTTAATTTTGCTTCCGCTTTTGCGCGCTTTTAAGTCCTTATAAGAAAGGGCTTGGACTTGATAAATTTGGATAATACCTATGGTATACTAGCATTTTCCCATTGAACTTTTAAGTATTTTCCCTGTCGGCTACATTTCTTTTGCTTTCCATATTCATACATTTCGACCTCTCTCTCTTTTGAAGCAAATGCGTTTCGCTTCCTTTTCGACTGTCGGTATCTTTTCCACAGTTCTTCTTCGAAAATCATTCATTTCGTTGGTTGCTGTACATATTGGGCTTAAAATGCCATATCATAGTGCGGATCCATATCTTTGAAGAAAAAAAGTGGTGATCCGAGCCGATGTTTCGGGATATCATACATTTAGAACACTGGGTTCTGGCGGTCGATCCGCTTAGACACATTTGGGGATATTTCGTCAAGGATGCTGAATATACTTTCTTTGCCCATCCTCGCTTCTTGAAGAATGCTAAGTACCGAGATTTTTATCAAAAGTGGAAGTTATCACCCGAGGCTACTTTAACATTTTCATCGAAACTAGATTCTAGACCGCCCCGTAGCCTCGCTGTGCAACGCGCTGGGGGAAAGACTTTTATATAGCGAGTTGCACTGCTGGTGAACAGGCGCTGTGAAAATACGCTAGTGCATCCTTGAACCGGATATACACCCTCGGGGATAAGATCCAAGCGAATTGAGTGATGGTGGCTAGGCTATCAAGGACATATCATCATCCCGATGGATAAAAATAGCCCAGTTCTGATGGCATTTAATTCCACACCTGATGTTTGAAGTAGGGGAAAAAGAAAACCTCCACTCGAGTGTTCGGGTTTTCTTGAGATTTCAAGCTGTCTCTACCTATAATCGCAAAAGCAGTGCTTAAGACGAGATAAATATTTTTTCCCCTCAAAACTAAATCTTCAATCCAATACCGTTATTATATGTACATGCATACTTAAAAAACACAATTTCTCTTCAACTTACACTTGATAACAAAAACCAGCTGACCTCTCATTTTCCTTACAAACGCATTCAAGTACACTGCCCTTTCGTCCTATTTCATCATCTCGCCTGTTAGCCCACGCAACAGACAGCCTTTTGACCAAGAGCATAGAGCATCAGTAATGCTTCGGTGAAAGCCACTAAAGTGTTTGGAAATCCCGCACGTACTAAATGGAATTTAACTAATTGCACGCCATGTCTTCACCGTCCGTACCGTCGCCAGCATTCCTACGCTACCCGCCTAAGCCAAGCAGGCACGCACACAGCTAGCCATTGTGAATGCTGAAAACAGCTAACGCCACTTTGCTCCTTCGCTATTTTTCAGCACATATTTTCTTTACTTAGCGCAAACCAACAACAAAGTTCAACCAATAGAATTTTTTTTCACACCACTCAGATCCACGCGCGGCATTTGTTTGCGCACACATCATTCCATTTGCGCAACGCGAAAGTATGCTGCTGGAATAGTGGCAGCAGCAGCAGCATTCAGCAGTGGCTGTGGCAGTCAACATTGTTGCTATAATGTTGGCCACAAAATTTTGTACATCGTCCACATCATTCGCGCTGATTAGAGTCGTGGTCGACAGTAGGCAAGCCATCGCTGTTGTCGTCGACATCAAAGTGCAGCGACTGCAGTGCCCAGCTGCATTCACCCTTCCTTTCCTCTTTATCCCCCTTCTCCTACCGGCTAGAGCTGAAGCGTTGAAATAAGCAAATTCATAAAAGCATTCGTTAAACGCTTTAATATTTTGCATAATAACAAATTGCTTCCTAACCACATATTCTCCAATCCATACGCACACACACCCACACATACACTCATGCATATATTCATGCGGACATGCTTGTATTCGTACGTATAGCATTCCACAATAAATTCTCCAATTTTGCTCTTTCATCAACTCTGACAAATATCAGCGCACTTGCTCTACCATCTGCGCGCGCCCCCTACCGCCGATTCATTTCAAATTCCATTTATAATTTTGAAATCTCATTTACCACCAACTATACTTGCCACATATTTTCTTAGTTTGCTGCTCAACCACACATATGTATATGAATGTATGGAAATTTTTGCGGCGCCAAATGGCCACCGAGTTGCAAAATGACTCCACCCGCTCCAAGGAAACAGTGGTGAATTGTTTTCGCGGGTTCTCATTACAGCGGCTATGTACGTTTGTATGTTCTCGTATGTAAGTGTGAAGTGAAGTGAAGTGCAGTGAATTATGATGTGATGGTCAATAGTCACAAATATGACAAGAAAGTTGAAATTTTTTGAAAGTATGTGGCGGAAAAAATGTCACACAAATGCCATCGTTAGCGCTGCCCAGCGGTTGTAATGGAATTTGTGTGATTTAAAATTTGAAATACGAATTTTGTTATTGATGGAAATATGGCAATGATATTTGAGGAAAAGAAATGATATTTAGAAGGTCAATATAAATATTTTCTACTGGTCTATTTGCGGACTTTAGGTAAATTTAATCGCTGAATAGAGAAGAAACTATCTTCTGCAAGACAGTCGTCTAAGTCGAAATTGCCACTTTTAAACCGTGCAAACTAATTGGCACGTTCGTTCGGCTAAAGCAGCACCCGCTGGTTGAAACAGAGGAAGAGGAAGACCTCAACTTCGTTGAAAGAAATAGGAAAGCGAATACAGCGAATGCGCCAATGAGGAAGAAGAAGAAGAAGACGACGACGACGAAGAAGAAGAAGAAGAAGACGACGAAGAAGAAGAAGAAGAAGACGACGAAGAAGAAGAAGAAGAAGAAGAAGAAAAAGAAGAAGAATTAGAAGTATATGAAATTTTCTTCCCTCACTTATCACATAATTGACCGCCAAGTAGGACGGTGATTTCAACATCAGACAAAAAGTTCAGGTATCCAATCTTGCTTTAGACAATTTTTATTATGATTTTTTGTTTGAAGGGGGATTTCTGTTGCCATAAGTGAACTAGTATTTTACCAGCATAATGCTGATGCATGATGGGAAAGGGTGAACCCTTATGGTACGAAAATTCATTGCTAATTATGATAAAAACTAGAGGGAGAACATAACATAGAAAAAGTTAATGAAAATCCCAAATTTTCTGCGTAAATATATGTGAAATTGATCAGTTTCCCTAATCAGAGTTATTCTGAACCCAATTCTTGTTCAAGATCATGGTGAAAATTTTCCAGGATACCAACATTTCATGTTTATCTTGGCTTCATAATTATGGTGAATTTACATTCTCCAGAGGAAGTATTGAAAACTACTTTAACTTCAATAAAACCAGACTTATTAATCTTTTAGATTTACCAGGGGTGTTAGTTGAAATTTGTTTTTTTTCGATAAAGAAAACACTTAATTTTCAGAGGAATCTCAAAATTTTTTTATTCAAAGTATTGATCATTGGTTTCTATACATTTCGCCCATCTCTCAGGCAAATTATGGATACCATTCCAAAAAAAAAATTTTCTCTTTCGAGGCAAACCATTCGACGAGCCACTTTTCGACTTCTTCAAAATTAGCGAAGCACTGCTCTGCAAGGGAGTGTCCCATCGATGCGAAAAGGTGATAGTCGGACGAGGCGAGGTCTGGAGAGCACAGCGGATGCGATAATTTTTCCCAATTAAGTGTTTCTAATGTGTCTTTTACCAGTTTAGTGGTATGAGACGGCGCCTTGTCATGTTGCAAGATAACTTTGCCATGTCTTCGGGCCCATTCCGACCGTTTTTCGATCAGCGCATGATTCAAATTGATCATTTGTTGTCGGTAGCGATCCGTGTTCACCGTTTTACCAGGTTTTAATAACTCGTAGTACTCCACACCACACTGGTCCCACCAAACACAGAGCATTGTCTTACGGCCAAAGCGATTTGGGCTTGCAGTCGATGGGCCAGCTTCACCAGGGGAAAGCCATGATTTTTTTCGCTTCGGGTTCTCAAAATAAATCCATTTTTCCTCCCCCGTGACAATTCGATGCAGGAAAGATTTCCTTTTTTTCCATTTTTTCCACTTGTCTATCGTTCAGCTGGTGTGGCACCCATTTTCCATACTTCTGGATCTTTCCCATGGCTTTTAAACGTTGGCAAATTGCTCCTCGAATCAAATGTAGTGTTTCTGCCAATTTTTGTTGCGATTGGGTTAGATCAACATGCAATTCCTCGTCTTCGAACTTTTTCGCTGCACCAGGATGTTCCTGAAACCAAACAATTATCAATGTAAAAATATACCAAAATACAATCAGTATTTAAGTGTCAAGACACACAGGCATACACACATACACACACACCGAAACTGAATCAATGCAGAGCCAGTTTTTGTACAAAATCAAATTAACATTGGTGGAATTCCCCTTTGAGTCTAAATCTAAACATATAAATAACAGTTTTTTTTTGCTTTGAAGTATGTTCGTGGTTTTCGCTTGGTGAAAAAGTTTTGAAAATTAGCACTGATTTTTTTAAATTATATTAATGAAAGTACATTTTAAGAGTGAAGAAAGTTTGGAGAAATTTCTGTGTAGATTAGGTCTGTGTTTTCAAAAAATTTCATTATTACTACGGTGTAATGGGCTGTAGTCAAGTTTCTGGGTATGCAGTTACACGTAAACAATCCTTGTGCAAGATGCGGTAACCAACCCATGTGGAGCCTTGGGCCAGGGCTAATGAGAGAGGAAGCTTCAGTGGAGCCACTTCGACATATTCGGTTTAAGGGTTTGCTGAAGTCTCAATGCAGGGTCTGTTCACCAGAGGTCCGGCTGCAAGCGGGCGTCGGTTTTGAAGCAAGCGGCTCGATATACATATGTGTAAAAACTTTAAACTTATTCACCTAACGAGGTTGCACAATAGGTTTGGGCCCCGCCACGAAGAAACCAGCTCCAATGAAAAAATTTAAAGTGCCTCGGATGAGATACTCCCTTTCTGTTGACGACCCCCCAAACGAATTAAGGATCAAGATTTCAGGGCATGCACCAGGAATGTCCGGTCCCTTAATTAGTAAGGTGGTATCTTTGGTACGACTGTCGGAAAATTCAGCCTCCATGACGAAACATCCACAAATGGTTTGAGACTGATCGACTTCACCGGGGTCCGAAATATGGTTGTCTGTAGTACTAGATTCCAGCACAAAAAATACATCAAGCCACTTGGCTGTCCCCTGATCGAGAAACACAAAACCAGATCGATCATGTTGTGATAGATGGAAAACATGTCTCCAGTGTTCTTAACGGCGTACGCTCCGAGGACCCAACACCGCTATCTTGTTGCAGCGAAGATACGCACGCGCCTCTGTGTATCGAAGAACGTCCGTCAACAAACACAAAGAAAGTTTGATGTCGAAAAGCTGCAAATACAACAGACTTCCGAACAGTTTTCTACTCGACTTGCATTCCTGTTCTCTGAGAGCACTCATCAGCAACTCGGTATACGGGAACTGTGGGACAGCATTTCAAGCTTCCTACGTACAGCTGCAAATGAAACTATTGGATTTCGGAAGGGTCTTAAAAACAGCTGGTACGATGAGGATTGCCGTGTCGAAGTGGAGCGAAAGCAGGTTGCAGACCTCGCAACGTTGCGATCGACCACAACTCGTGCGGGATGGGATAGATACCGAGGGCTGAAGAGGGAAGCGAGACGGATCTGCAGTCAAAAAAAAAAAAAGAAAGAGGCCGAGATGCGTGAGTATGAAGAGCTTGAGAAGCTGGCTGAAAAGGGCAATACTCGTAAACTCTATGAGAAGAAACGACGACTTACGGAAGGTTCTAAGACCGGAGCAGACTTTTGTAGGACACTAAGAGTTGACCTAGTGACGGATGCCCAGAGTATACTGTATTTATGGAGGGAACATCTCTCCAGCCTGCTGAATGGCAGTAAAAATGAAACAACCGGAGATGGTGAACCCGAAATCCCAGTTGATGGCGATGGAAAAGTTGTTCCCTTACCCGACTATGAAAAAGTTCGAATAGTGATTGCTCGCTTAAAGAACAACACAGCGGCTGGAGCTGACGGCTTACCGGGAGGGCTATTAAAATATGGTAGAATTTGGTCGGACGAAAGCATGCCCGACGATTCGAATTTAAGTGTGCTCTGCCCGATCCATAAAAAAGAGGACCCCACAGTCTGCGCCATGTACCGTGAATAAGCCTCCTTAATATCGGACATAAGGTTCTACCGACCATTTTGTGTTAACTATCAATGAACTGATTGGACCTTATCAGTGTGGCCTGGTAAATCAACCAACGACCAGATATTCACCATGCGCCAAACCTTTCAAAATATCCTTGTAAAGAGGATCGACACACACCACGTTTTCGTCGATTTTAAAGCCGCAGCACGAATTTGGGCTGCACTGAAAGCTCCATCAGGAACGGGAAGGAATTTCTCGAGCCGTTGGATACTAAACGAGGTTGATTCCTTATCGTTTGACTTCTTTAATTTGATGCTGGAGAAAATAATACCAGCCGCAGAGCCGAGAAGTTACAAAATTCTATAAGAGTATACAGCTGATGGCGTACACCGATGATATTGACGTGAGTTCTGCTTTCTGAAGATCATTACACAAATAATCATTGCATTCGCGACTCTCCCCCTCGTCTCGTCACTGTTAGAACTTTGAAGTCGTAGATAATTTCGTCTATCTTGGAGCCAGCGTTAACATTAACAAGAATGTCAGCCTTGAAATCCAATAGAGAAGTGAATTTCTCTCTCGACGAACGAGAGACTGTAACTTTCACTGAGACTTCAAGTGCCGATTGGTTACGTCAAACTGATCTACCAAAAATACCAAGGTTGGTTGATGCTATTTTGAAGTGAGACGGAGGCACTCAAAGTAATATTGATATCAGCAGAGGTGTTGCCTTACTAAGAAATTGGATTTCAAAAGCAATCAAGAGAAGCTTGCAATACATGAAGAAATGTGGTAAAAATTTGTAAGAAAAAAAATTCCTTATGCCTAAGGGTTTATTTTGGTAGTCAGTTTTCTAAAGGTCGTTGGTTGGTGATTGCGATTAACATAATTAATATCCTGGTGGCAGATTAATAAATTCTCTTTTACACTAAAAATTTCACGAAAACTTTGCGTGAGGGAATATTTCTGTTATTTTGAGATTAGTTGTAGCAAATGTTTACTTCTTTTTCACACAAAGTGGTTGTAACGAAGTTTGCGCCGTCGACCAATAGCAAGGGCCACCCAAACCTCTCTTATAATTGTGATAACACTCTATCTGATGTAGACTGTTATCGATATCTATAAAAAATGAGAGAGTTGCTCTCATTCTTCCCCCCCTTTTTCGCTCTCCTCTCTCTATTCTTGTTGCTGTTAAAAAGGTCACTTCAAATCATTTTATCTTTCCATGGCATCACCTCTTTCTACCCACACTTGACTGAAAGTAAATAAATTTTGATACATTGTATGTATGTATGTATGTATATACATATATCTGTCCACTTGTCCATACAAAGAGTAAATATTTGTGCAAATACACACAGCCAACTCAGCGAGTTAGAGTCCATTTTTGTTTGTTTGCCTGACGGTTTTCCACATTTGCATTGTCAAAGTGTGCAATGTTGCAAGTTTTTTTTTTGATTTCTTCCATATTTACATATATATTTGTATACAAACAAACACACAAGCGCACATACATTTCAACCAACTAAATTCTATTGGATTCAATGACATATGAGCACACCACGAGCACAGAGGGATACAGGATGTGTGTGTGTGTATGTGTGTGTGTGTGTCGCGACGAAATCTAAGCCAAATAGCCAATTCGCTGAACAAACCAATGAAAATTGCTTGCAATACCGAAATCTATGGCAATAGTAAGCAAACTGTGCTTTTGCTGTTGGTATTGTTGTTGTTGTTGTTGTTGGTAGTTTTACTAGCGGTATTGGTCGCTTGTGTGGTGCTTTTGTGGTGGGAAATTGGGGATTTAGAAGTTGTCTGCGTTTATTTTTGTTTTCGTTTGAAAATGGGTGAGCTTACAATGCAAGTGCAGTGAAATGCGCTATAAATACATATTTACACAAATATATATACACGTATGTATAAATTTTGTACACAAACACTTTGTTATAGCACTGTGTGTCTGTGTGTGTGCGATTTTGTGTACTTTTTCTGCCACTTTGTAGGTATTTGACAAGTATCAGCTCTACTCAGCTCAGCTGAGCTCGTGTTGCAGCATAAGCACATGAGCAAAGTCAGGCACATACCTATGTATGTGTACATACACATATATATATGTATTTAGTCATATGCATACATATGTATGTGTCGCCATTTGCCATTTGCGTGTGATCCCAAACGGAGCGTTGAATGTTCTTCTGCTGGATTTGGGTCAATTTGTGTGATTGAATTGAATGTACACACACACACACACACACACACTCATATATGTATGTACATGTGGATATATACACGTATAAGCAGATTTAACTGCAAGTATATATGTATGGTATGTATGTGCGCAACACTAAATGACGCGACATATGCAACGAAATGAAAACGCCAACAACATCAAACGGATTTCCATGCAGAGAAATAAATAAGAAACAAAAAAAAAAATCACAAAAAAAGGATAAAAAAAAATTAAAAATGGAATAAAAATAAAAAATTAAAAATAGAAAAAATAAAAAAAAAAATATTAAAAAAAAAATCTAACAAAAATTAAATAAAATATTGCTACAGCGACGCCAAGCATATACGCAATAACTGAACGCAACGTAAGCAAATGAAAATTGTTTGACAAAGCACAGCGCGAAAATAAATGGAAATTAAATTTCACTCCCCACTGTACCTAAATGCGTGGGTGTGGGTTTGGGTGTGGGTTCGGTACGCCGTTATACAATAGTAGTTTCGTTATTTAGTATATATGTGTTTTTGTATCTATGTATGTGTGCGCGTTTTTAAAAAAAAACACACATAATGATAAATAGTGTTTGACAAGTGGAAGGAAAATATGGGGGAAAAAACCAAGAAAATTGATTATTTTTCACATTTCACATTCATTGTGTGCTTGAGTTCAACGCTCTTTTAATGATTTTCACACTAAAGCAATTACGTCAAGTGGGTGTATGCGCTAATGTTTGATACAAAAATCAATAATTTGAATTTAAATGGTGAAAATTTATAACTGCTGTTATAAATTTATGTTGAGAACTTTATATAAAACTTGTTTTACAATTTTGCTTAAAAGTTTTTGGTGAATAAAAACTCTATAAAATACGAGTTCAGGCTAATATTGGTGGTATTTATTGTTGTTTTATTTGCTGTCACACCACGGCAGGGAATTGCACTCCTTTCTGGTATATGTATTTCTAACATTTTAAGTAATAAAACCCATCCAAAAATGTGGTCCAACCTAAAAAAAATTATTTTTTATTATATAAGTTTTCAAGGACTTCTTAATTCTTCCTTCGCATGCTAAAAATCTTACGTATATTAAATAATTTTATATTAATTTCTATATTATAAAAATTTTTGTTGCTTTATTTAAATGAATTTTTTATATATTTACAAATACATAAGAAAAAAGAAAACAGTGCTGACTTCGTCCGAAGTCTTTATACAAAATGCAAGATTCGATTTCGGTGATTTTTAGGGCAAATATTTATTTAAAACTACAGAATACTTAATTGCACGTTTGTAAATGCTCTTCAGACGGATTTTTGACTCAAACCAACATATCTGAATCGTATTATTCGGTGTAGAATGCCAAATCACATGCCTTGAAATGCTTTTTAGAGGGATTTTTCACACCAAATCTTATGTCAAAAAAAAAAAATTGATCGTCTTCCAATTTCGATAATTTTCAGCATCAAAGTAAAGTGTGATCCATTTCGAGGTTCACTACTTTTTTAAAGAAAAATCACAGAAAATTAAATTTTTATGAGGAATTTTTATTATCATTCGAAAGAACATTTTTTGCCATTTATTTTTTGAAGATTACCTCCTTAAAATGTCCACCGGCCTACAAACCACACCAAACTGTTGTTTTTCTGAATAAAATGGCAGCTTTTGAATCTCTTCAGGTTGCTCTTCGTTCCAAATGCGGCAAGTTTGCTTGTTTACAAACCCATCGAGCCGGAAATGGGCCTAGAGCGAAGCGATGTCGATTGGGAAGGTCAAGCGGCTTCAGTTCTTGCACAAGTTGTATTTTGTATGCTTTCAATTTAGGAGTTGTTCCACATGTCAGTTCGAGTTGCTGCGAACGGCGTCGAATCGACTCTCCACGGTCTTCGTGTACACTCAAATTCGACATAGCCGACTCATCAGATGTCATCGTCCATGTTCTGCACCATATAGCAGGACAGGAACGATAAGCAACTCGAGAGAAGACTTTTCTGTTCAATTGCCTACTTAGTCCGAAGTAGCACCTGTTGGCAAGAGTGATTTTGTGTTGGATTTCTGGATTTCCAGGCTGACATTGTTGTTGGTATTAATGCTGATTCCTAGATAGACGAAATTATCTTCGACTTCAAAGTTATTACTGTCAACAGTGACATGGAAGCCGAGTCGCGAGTGCGATGACTGTTTGTATGATGACAGGTGATATTTCGTCTTACGCTCGTTCACTACCAGACCCATTCGCTTCGCTTCTTTAATCAGTCTGGGGAAAGTAGAACTCATGGCGTGGTTTTTGAGGCCAATAATATCAATATCATCGGCGTACCCCAGCAGCTGTACGCTTTTTTAGAAGATTGTACCTTCCCTATTAAGCTCTGCAGCTCGTATTATTTTCTTCAGCAATAAGTTAAAAAAGTCACGTGATAAGGAATCACCCTGTCTGAAACCTCGTTTGGTATCGAACGGCTCGGAGAGATCCTTCTGGATCCTGACGGTACTTTTGGTATTGCTCGAGGTCAGTTTACATAGCCGTATAAGTTTTGGTATCCCCGAAATTCAGACATAGCGATGTATAGGCATATCCATTTCAAGCTGTAGATGGCTGTTTTCAAATCGATGAAGAGGTGGTGTGTGTCGATCTTCTTTTTTCGCAACTTTTCCAAGATTCTCAAGAATCTCAGGTCAATGCTTTATTTACCAGATCTAGATTCACACTGTTAAGGTTCAATCGAATTGTTGGACTTTAGTCTTTCGTACAATATGCTCGGTAGTACCACATATGGTATATTAAGTAGGCTCATCGCACGATAATTTTCGCAGACTTTGGAATTCCCCTTTTCGTGGATTGGGCAGAGCACACTTAGGTTTCAATTGTAGGGCATGTTTTCATTCGACCATATTTTGCATGCCCCTTATCAGCTCTTCACCGCCATGTTTAACTCTGCCGCTAGCGATCGACTCCCCCTGCTTTGTCGCTTTTCAAGCGGACGATTGCTATTCGAACTTCTTCGTAATTGGGAAACGAAACATCGATTGGGGAATCAAGTTTGCCATCTCCTAGTATTCTCTGTCATTCAGCATACTGGAGAAGCGCTGCTTCCATAAATTCTCTGCATCACCTCTTTGTGTTCTACAAGAGTTATAAAATACTATAATTTTATAAACGTTTTATCATTTGGAAATTCGTATTACACTGAACCCATTTAAAAATATTTAAATCGTTTTGTTTTCAACATCAACGGTCAAATACCAAAGAAATTCGTTCCCTAGGTGGCGCTAAAGTCGTGCTAATTATAAAATCAGTACTTTTTTATGGCAGCCGAGGGACTTTTAAAATAAAAATTAATCCCCTTCCGCTGTTCACTCGAATGTTGAAATTAACCTCGCTTACCTATGATGAATCACCGTGGATTGTGCTTCAACAATTTAGAAATTTTTATACTATACCAGTCGGCCCCCTTTCTCCAGTATGTAAATACAACACCAACTTCATTAATGTTTATTTACCTCGCGTGCATTTAATGGAGTTGCAGTTAAATGCACCTCATGCCATTAAACGCACAATGAGAAAAAAATTGACATAAATTAGCGCAACCGTGCAACGAACTGTACTTTGTTACTATTTACTCTTGCAAACATCTGGCAACTGAGATATGCACCGCGCAATGCACACATCCATACACACAGCACACAACACACACACACACGTACATAAGCACTTTATCCGAGTTAAATCGCAAATTTTACGCATTCATGCATAATTACACATTTCTGAACTGATTATGCCCAAGATTAATGAGGGATAAAGCGGCAGTGGCGGCAAAAACAAAAAAAAACGTTAAAAAAAAAAACAGAAAACAACGCAAAAAAATGTTTCAAAAACCGAAAAAACACAAAACAAAGCGAATTGCAAATAGCATAAGGCTCACCACCACCATCACCACCACCACCACTCTCGCCAGTGCTTTATTAGTATGCAACGTAAACAAGACGTGCCTGTTGCACATAGCCAAGTAGTGCCTGTTGCACTCTGTGGCGCTCTGTACGCTCGACTATTGTCTGTGCAAATGCGATGCAAATGTATTATAATCCAACAATACAAGTGCAGCGTGCAGCGTGCAGCAAGCGGCATTTGGTAGTCGTGCGGTTTGAGTACAGTAGGCATTTGGGAGGCAATTTATTTTTTTGCGGTCGAGCAGTGATTTCCTGCGGCTATCATTGCTACTTAATGTTGCACAAACAAGTGCAAGAGTAACTCGTCGTCGACGTCGTCATCGTCATCGTATTCATCGTTGTGGTGCGTTGGCTGGCAATAGAGAAGCTGCTGGCAAATAAATTTACATATGCACATGTATTAAGTACAAGCATTAGGGTGGTGTAAAAGTAGACATTTGCTTTATGGAATTTTTCATAATGTAAATGAAACCAAATTGAATATATTTTAAAACGCTAGATGGCGCCTGCGTTGCAATATTTAAATAGTACAGCACTTTATAACTCTTGCACGAGATAGCTTGGGAAATTTAAGAAACTTAAGGTAGTAAAGCCGTTCCAAAAATGTGGCGTAATCGAAAAAAATGTATTTTTTCTTACATAAGTTATTAAAGACCAATTCTTCCTTCGCATGCTAAAAACTTTAATAAATAATTTTATATTAATTCCTCTATCATAAACATTTTTGGTGCTTTATTTTAATGAATTTTTTATATATCTACAAATACATAATGAAAAAATAAAACAGTGCTCTCTTCGGCCGAAGCCTTTATACAAAATGCAAGATTCGATTTCGGTGATTTTTAGTGTAAATATTTATTTAAAACTACAGAATACTTAATTGCACGTTCGTAAATGCTCTTCAGACGGATTTTTGATCCATATCATCATATTTGAGTTGTATCCTCCGCTTTCGATAATCTTCGGTTTCACAAATTTCACGCTCTTAGATGCTTCTTATATATGGTTTTTGACCCATAAACTAATATCTGCACAAAACGGTGGTATGGGGAATATTTGTTGTAGTCCTCCGATTTCGATGATTTTCGGTATAGAATGCCAAAGCACATGCCTTTAAATGCATTTCAGTATCAAAGTAAAGGGTGATACATTTCGTGGTTCACTACTCTTTAGAGAAAACGCAAAAAATTCATATTTAATGGGGAATTTTTATTACCTTTCGAAAGAACATTTTTTGCCATTTATTTTTTGAAGGTTATCTCCTTAGAATGTCCACCAGCCCACAAACCACACCAAACTGTTTATTTTTCTAGATGTAATGACAGCTCTTGAATCTCTTCAGATTGCTCTTCGTTCCAAATGAGGCAATTTTATTTGTTTATATACCCATTAAGTCAGAAATGGGCCTAGAGCGAAGCGATGTCGATTGGGAAGGCCAAGCGGCTTCAGTTCGTGCATAAGTCGTATTTTGTATGCTTCCGATCTAAGATCTCGACGTAAAATGCGCCAAGTCGTTCCATACGCCAGTCCGAGTTGCTGCGAACGGCGCCGAATCGACTCTCCACGGTCTTCGTGTACACTCAAATTGCCCAATTACGAAGAAGTGCGAATAGCAATCATCCGTTTGAAAAACAACAACGCAGCAGGAATCGATGGCTACCGACAGAGCTATTCAAAAATGGCGGTGAAGAGCTGATAAGGGGCATTTAAAGTATGGTCGGAGCAAAACATGTCTTACAATTGGAACCTAAGTGTGCTCTGCCCAATCCACGAAAAGTGGAATCCCAAAGTCTGCGAAAATTATGGTGCAATGAACCTTCTAATATCGCATACAAGTTCGTATAGAGCATATTGTACGAAAGACTTAAGCCCACCGCCAAAAAACTGATCGGATTTTGTCAGTGTGGCTTTAGACCTGCCACACTTTGTCAAATCCAGAAAAACGGCCGAGCACTCCACTCTGAATTCGAAAGCTTTCCTTATTTCATTTGTAATACGATTTACCTGTTCAATTGTGCCGTTTTTTCGCGAAAACCAAATTGATGTGTAGCAATTATCAATCATATTCTTGGAGAAAAGGAGTAATTTTTTATATCAGCACTTTTTCGAAAATTTTGGATAAGCTAATTGTTCTACATATATGATGACGGCCGGGTTTCGTCTTTACTTGGTTTAGCTATCATAATTACCTGCGACTTTTTTCATATTTGTGGACTTAATGTGGCACTGAAAAGCTTTGCAAGAAAAACGAGAGCAATGCTTGGCAATAAATATTTATAAAACATAAAAAATATAAAATTTTCTGATGAAACACAATTCTGCTCCTATTGGCCAAAGTTCGATGCATAATAACCACTCTCGAAACTTCTGATGAGTCACTATCGATGTGTGTGATCTGGCATTTTCCTGATAAAACACAATTTCCCTTCTATTGGTCAAAGCTAGGTGCTTCCGGACGATTGCGTCTTTCAATTGTTGAGAGTACATAATCAAATTAAAAATAAAGTCTGCTTTTAGGGGAGCAGCTCATAGTGCATGACTACTTGCCAAAAAACCACCAAACATGCCAAGCCGTTCATCAGCAGTAACCATTCGATTCAGAAAGGTGTCGATTTTGCTACGATTCAGCAGCGATTCGCTAATGAAAATTCCGTCCATGTTGTTCTTTTCGTTTAGTCACGGGGCACCCATATATCGAGGTTCTTTGTGTATTCAGCCAATTTAAAAGTGATTCCGAGCTGTTTTTTCGGCAATTTTTATCTCCTGAGCAATCGAAAAAGTGCTTGGTGACGCACGACGAAGGAAAAACCGAAATTATGCCTGAGTGACTGTTGCAGTATTAGAACCATATCGAAAAAAATAATTGTAGAGTATCTACATCTTTGACGTGCGCGTAAACACTACAGAGTTAAGTGATCATCACCACTCCCATTATCTTTTTTAATAGAAAATATCAGCTTTTTAATGCCATCGCATGCTAGTAGCAGCTCATCATAATGTTTTTCCTTTTCTTCCCTCCGTACACTCAGCATCACTTGGTTTTCCACCAATTCAGGCTGTGAAGTCGATTGTTGAGAACCATGATCATGATACCTTTCGATTTATATGCTCAAGGTCAAGCACTTTTTGGTCGCCCATAATGAGTCCCTTTAGAAATAATTTGCTGTTGTACCGTTTCGAAAGCGTTGCACTGATGATAATTCCGTCAATAATTTTTTTTTTTTGATTGATTTCTAATATATCAGCTATGTCCTGAGGGCTCATATGCCAGTCTTGCTTCACCAACTCTAGAATTTCATTGGCTTTTTGAATGACTGGCTAACCAGAGCGAAGTGCAGCTTTCACATTAAAATTTTGGGAATGAAATTGATTACTCAGCGTTCACTTGTGGTATTCTCATCTTAAGCCACACATGCATTTTCTGACATGTTCTTGTACGCTACCATCTTTTTTTTATAGTAAAAAAGGAATAACTAAAGTATTTTTCTGGGGAATTTCACTGTTTATTTTAATATCAGAAATTCATTTCCATTATCTCCAAAAAAACTCTCTATGGAACACCCTAACATACGTGCTGCAAGTTGGCTGCTATAGTGCATGCCACATGTGGCAACAGTAAGTCACTCAGTTATTCAGTCAGTCGGTTGGCAGTGATGCACTTACATGCGGTTGATTTGCAATAGTTTAGTGTTTGTATGTATGCTTGTATACGCATCTATATATATATATATATGTGTGTGTGTGTGTGTGTGTGTACGACACACGCAGTCAGTCATTCATAGACATTGCTTGCATTACAAATGTCAGCCAGTAGGCGCCCAGTGGCATGTTTATTCACAAATACAACACACACGTACGTACAGATAAGTAACTATACAAGTACATACATACTCGTATCTACCTAAATGCGAAAGCAAAAAATATGCATACAACTCACAAGCAAACCAAGTGTTTATAGGCATACAAGTACTTTTGCTCCATCTGTTGGTATTGCATTTTGCTCGCTCATCAACGGCTGCATTTCGCGCATCATCCGGCTGTCTGTCTGTCTGTCTGTCTGTGCGTCCATTTAGTCAAGTATGCTTTTGCGCTGGCGATGATTGCTATGTTGTTGCTGCACAGTTTTTTGGTCGGCAAGAGCAAAATAAATGACACATTGCTACTGTAAGTGAGTGTCTATGTCAATGTGTGTGTGTTGTATATATATATATATGTGTATATATATATATATATATATATATTGACGCATATTTGCACGCTCAGCATGCTCTACATAATTATTTGCAATTTGTATGTACAACTGGCAGCAGCGGACATTTGCCTTATGTACTGTGTGTTTGTGTGTGTGTAAAGAAGGCGCCCCTTTGCCTTTTGGATTTTAGTTTTTGTTTTGAATTTTCAATGTTTACGGAAGCTGTTTCGATGCTCATTGATGAACAAGAAGCGAGTTAATTGGAGATTCGAAAGCTTTTTGTTGTGGTTGGTTTATTAAGAAACTCCATTTGGGTTTTGGGTCGAAAGAAACACAAAAAATATTAGGTCAAGTAAAAAGTTCGTTTGGTTTTTATCTAAGAGATGGCGTTATTGTCCATACTACTAGTGTTACGTGTCGCATCATGTCATACTATACGGCGCTGTAAACGTGTTTATTCGCGCTAAAAAGCTTGTCTTTGACAGTTTTTCGTTCGATTGACTCAGTACGTTGTGAGCGCTCGTCAAAGATGGACACCAGCAAAGAGAAAATTCGCTACATTTTACAATTTTTCTTCGATGAAGGCGAAAAAGCAGCCAAAACACCACGCATCGGGAGGCCTGTCGTCGAAAATTGCACTAAAATCATGAGAATAGTGGAAACAGACCGTCACGTGTGCACTCATTGAATTGCTGAGGAACTAAAGATAAGCCAGAAAACCGTTTGGAACCATTTACATAACCTAGGATTCAAAAAGAAGCTCGATGTTTGGGTGCCACACGAACTAACGCAAAAAAACATGATGGACCGAATTTCCATCTGCGAATCGCTGCTCAATCGCAACATAATCGACCCATTTCTGAAGCGTTTGGTGACTGGCGATGAAAAGTGGATCGCTCACGACAACGTCCAGCGAAAGCGGACGCGGTGAGCCGGCGGAAACGGTGGCCAAGCCAGGATTGACTATCAGGAAGGTTTTGCTGTGTGTGTTTGGTAAGTTTGGCAAGGAATCATCTACTACGAGCTGCTCCCCTATGACCAAACGTTCAATTCGGCCCTCTACTGCGAACAACTGGACCTTTTGAAGGCAGCACTCATCCAGAAGAGGCCATCTTTGATCAACAGAGGCCGAATTGTGTTCCATCAGGACAACGCCAGGCCACACATGTCTTTATTGACGCGCCAGAAGCTCCAGGAGCTCGGATGGGAGGTCCTAATGCACACACCTTATAGTCCGGACCTGGCACCAAGTGATTACCATCTTTTCCTGTCCATGGCGAACGCGCTTAATGGTGCAAAGTTGGCCTCAAAACAGGCCTGTGAAAATTGGCTATCCGAGTTTTTTGGCAATAGAGACGCATCCTTCTACGAGAGGGGTGTAGTGAAGTTGGCCGAACGAACTTTCCACTTGACCTAATATTAGGTATTTTTATTCCATGAATATTGAAGGATTTGTTAAGGGTAATTGAAGAGCGCTAAGGAAGTGGCTTAAAATCTTAAAAGCACAAAATTGCCGAGATAACGTTGCGTAATTATTTTGTATTTATAAAATTTTGAGTCGTCTTAAGATTTAGAGACTTGTACGAGAGCTCATTCTTTGATTATAATATTATTTTATATCGTTTCCAGTCATTTAATCAAAATACTTTTACTTAATTTCTTCATTCATCTCTTCCTATAGCGAGAATATTCTTTTTCCGACATGTGTGTGTTTGCTCCGAAGTATGTTATGTTCAAATAAATCGCGATTCAACTACGCAAATACTAAATATTCTTTATTTACTTCACCCCGTTCCCATATTTTAAGTCTCTTTTTCATTCATTACTATCACAAAGCCACCGCCGACTAACTCTTCTCATTTTGCCTGCACCATACTTGAGCGTATCTTGTGTGACTAGCATGTACCATACAAGTCGGTGGACTTTTCCCACAGCAAGCGAGCGCACAGTGCCTGCCGCATACGCAAATAAATACACTACTATGCCACACAAAAACAGAAGAAGTAGTAGAAGAAGAAGAAGAAGAGGCGACGACAGCAGTAGCAGCAACAAACGGTTGTTGGTCCCAGTCATAGCCCACTTTAGTTACTTTGCCTTTCATGTTGCGGTGACTGGTGTTTTTGTGCTACTGTTTGTTGTTGCTGCTGATGCTGTTGCTGTTGCATATTGTGCGCTAGATTTGGAGTTTAATGTGGCGCGCAAATGTGCATATATGTAGGTATATAGAGAGATTGTTGCTGCATGCAAGACGAGCTTCGTGCGGCTCTTGCCACAACTTGCTGAGTTGAGAATTCATTCTGCAGTCTATTTGTATGCACAAACGCGGCACCGTGCAATCACACAAGCATCCGCACCCGCACCAGCACCCGGCACCCGCACCCGAGCTCAATTTGCTTTGCATTCCAAAAATCAGGCTGAACGCGCGATGCTGCCTAAGCCGCTGTCTTTATGTTTGTGTGTGGTTGTGTGTGTGTGTATTTGCAGTGGGCTTGAGTCAGCTTTGAAGCTTTTCATGCTCAGCCTGAGGTTATTGCCAGTTGTTGTTGGGCGAGAAAGGAAGGGAGTGGGCGCGCGGGGGGGCTTGGGCTTGTGGGTCAATTGGAGTGCGTTGTACTCACGCGCATTTTATTTGCACTTTTTTCGATTTCCATTTTGAATTGCAACGACGAATGTGGCGCTTTGTGAGCAAGGATTGTGTGTTTGCAAGGATTGCATATATTTGTGTCTTGTACATATGTACTCGTATTCGTGTATGTATCTATGTACATAAGCCGCTGCTTGTTGCAATGCTCTTTTGTTTGCCTATCTGTCGGCGCTGTTTCCTCGTTTCCTCTACAACAAACATCAGTTTGTTTGTAGTTCTGTGTGTGTGTGTGTATGTGTGCGCGCGTTTGGAAATAGGCCGCTTTCGTATGCGTGCTTTACGCTAACTGTTGCTTGTTTGCTTGCTTTACTTACTTACTTACTTACTTACTTGGAGGCATTAGATTGCATTCAACTGCACTTTATACTTGCCATCTAACGGTATAAACCGTTTGTTCGCTTATTTGTTTGTTTGTTTGTTTGTCAGCGTTTCTCTGTCTGTTTTTTAGTCTCTTTGCGTGTCTGTCCGGAGTGATTGTAAATGATTGCTTAAAAGAGAATTTTCTCAACACAACATACACACATACATATATACATATGTATGTATGTACATTTATACGATATAAATTTTTTATTCATGCTTACAATCAGATTTATGTAAATAATTCACTTGAGCCGGTTGATTGGATACGTGCTGTGTGGAAAGGATGAAATTTTTATGGTTGCCACTCTTCTTCTTTCGTTGTAAACGATTTAATGAATTTATTTATTACTCAAACATCAATAGCAGCTCTTGTAATCTGATTAATTTGCGATTTTATTCTGAGTGCGCGAAATTTTGTGCAAAAGTTTTCGTATAAAAAGTGATTAGCCGGATAGAAAATCTGATTTTTGAAAATATTTTTATTTTATTTTTTTACTTAAGAGAGTACCATAAAATTAACAGATTCTTAACAGAATATACTTTCTTTTCCTATGAAAGTTAAAATTTTTCTCATTCTTTCTCTTTCTTTTTGTTTTTGTTGTTATTGTAGCAGCAAAAATATTTCCCAAAGTAGTTTTTGAGGAATGCTGTGGGAGTGAGAATCTTTTGCAGGATAAAAAAATCCTTTTCGCTTCGGTATAAAGACCCGACTGTTGCGGGAAATTTTGCATTCTAGTCACCTTTTATGAGGGACATGCCCTACCGTGGGAAAATTCTTTAACTTCCACCCCACGGGGGTGTTTATTTTTGTAATATTCACAATCACTAGGAAAACTCGTTCGAGAATTTCAAGTTTTCCCAACTTTTTCCTAGATTTCTTTATTTTAATTTTAATTAACAAGATCAAAGGCATTCAAAGTGGGTTGTGCTCAAGGCCCACCAAATTGAAAACACACACACACATTGGATGTAGAGTGCCAATAAATTCAAATTCGAAAGAGAATGTATCTGGACTCTGCAAAGAATGATTTTACTTCCTTCTCGCTATCACTGTCAGTCATGCGGTACTTGAAAAATACCTTTGGGCCATTATAACCATCTCCACAATTATCTAGTCAGTTTTCTAAATGAGTGGTTGAGGGGAAAGAACAGGTTCAAAATACCCTCTACAGATCTACCAAAACTGGTACTCCCACTGCATCAATTTATGCTCTCCTCTCCATACGATTATAGACATATAGAGATAGTAAGAAGGTAGAAATAATTAATCAATCAGCTTCAGTGTAAGCTGGACCTCTAACTCATCACAAAATACCTACAATACAATATCTAAATCACACCAAAGCTTTCTAATGCCAATATTTATGCTCTCGACAACTATTATAGAAAACTTCCTCACAATGTAAGTCTACAAAGTTTTCAATTTTTTTTGGCACATTCGACCATTATCAGTTCCACATTATTAAGGATCTTGGAATCTGGTAATTTTTCGCATGAGATGATTCATTATATGAGCAAAAGAGATAAGAATTCGACATTGTAAAAAGTAGTCCATTACTTTTGCATTAAATTTAAATATTTATTCATCACAGTCACCGTTATGCTCGATAACTTCTTGCCATTTTGAAGGTAATGTCATTATGCCTTTCTTATAACAAACCCTTGTCCAGACTTCTCTCGATGCAAATTCTTCACCAAATCATTCGCTAAAGACAGGAAAAGATGGTAATGACTTTCTGAGAGATCCGGACTATAAGTTGACTATAGTTGGATACATAAGAACCTTCCAAACGAGCTATCGGACCTTCTCGCGAGTGAGTCGCTGTATGTGGAAACACAATTCGCCTCCTGATGGCTAAAACTGGCTGCTTCTGGGCGATTGTTCCTTCAGGTGGTCCAATTGCTGACAGTACAGCTCGGAATGAAGATTTTAGCGGAAGAGGAGCAGCTCCTAGTAGCTGATTCATTGCCAACCCCACCAAGCACACAACAAAACCTTCCTGACCGTCAATGCTGGTTTGGAGACCATTTGTGCTGGCTCACTGCCCTTCGATAAAAACCATTTGACATATCTGCAAATAATCCCTTACTCATCACTAGGATTCATATGGTTTTTTCTCGTTTACTCACTTGCCACCCAGCATTTTTCAAGACAATACAGTCTGTTTTTTGTGCAACTTTCAGCTGCTGGGCAATCGAAAGAAGGTTCGCATGTTGATCAGTCTCAACTATTTCTATTATTTTATTGTCTCTTTCGACAATTGGTTTTCCACATTTTTTAAATAAAAATTATTGAAACAAATTCAATGAAACCAACTGTTACAATATCAGTACCATAAACACTATGCACATTTTCAGTTGCCTGGCTAGAGTTTTCGCCTAAATCGAAGAAAAATTTTAGATTTTTCTCTTAACTAGTGACCATCTTTCGTAGGCGCTCAAACACTGCTACACTACTTCCATTACACTTTTAGTACAAAATATTGCCTTTCTACCGCCATCTAGCGTTCTTTTAACTGCACTTATTGAACGATAAGTGCAGTTCAATAAAGCCAACTATTGGAAAAATAATATATTTCTATTTATTAGACATAATTTTATTTTAATTAGATTTTTATATTTATATTATTTTTAGTTTTATTTCTTTGAATTTGCTTTTGTTCTAAGTATTATTAATTTTTAATTCTAATTTTAATTTGATTTAATTTAGCTTATATTTTGTTTGGTACTCTTTTATTTATTTTTGTTCTGATTTTAATTTTAATTTCTCTTATTGCATTATTTTTTTACTCATTTTTATGTTGTTTTTGATTGTTATTTTATTAATTTTAAATGCATATAATTTTGTGTGTTTATATTTATTTGAGCTTTTTTTAAATGGTTTTTACATTTTATTTTTGTTTTCGTTTTAATGAATATATACAGTTTAATTTTTTTTTATTATTCTTAATTTAAATAAATTTTTTAATTTTATGTATTTACATTTATTTTAATTTTACTACGAAAAAGTTTGTCTATAGACCGTTGTTTTTCACTACAATCATCAGAACTCTATTTTGATATTACTTTTATTACATTTTTTATTTTTTCTTTTTATAAATATGTTGATTTTATTGATTTTTAATTTTATAATTTTAGTTTTTATTTTAGTTACTTTTTAATTTTAATTGGAATTTTATTTCATTTTTTATTTTTGTTCTTTTTCATCTTAGATTTTATTTAAATTTTTTGTTTTATATTTTTTAGTACTGAAGTGCAACATATTGCATTAATAATTATTTGACCCCCCGTTCAATCTACAGATCACGAAATTTCCATTTAATATTATATGTATGTGACAATATAAACAAATCAATTTACATTTTTAATACGAAAAAGAAAATAATTTACAAAAGATCTTATTTGTATTCATATGCTATTTTGTTTGTCTTATCTCGTCAGTAGTATAACAGTACTTGTATCTTGTACACATTTTTGCATTTTTTAGCTCATTTTTATTGCGTGAGGGTCTACAGGTAAGAAGGCTCTGGTCTCTTACATCATAAATTTCTCGTTTATTTGATAAGAATGTTAAATCAAATGATTTTCACTAAACTAAAACTGAAAACAATTTTTTAATGATTATTTTATAGTAATATTAATTATAATAACGTGAGCATAATTTTTTTATTTAAATAATTTTTTCATATATTACATACATAATGCATTATCTGCTCATTAGTTAACCGAGAAGTCTACACGAAAGAATCTAAATATTTTTTTTTGCGCCTAAAACTATGCCTCCAAAAAATATCATTTTCAGCACTAACATTCTGCTTCTAATTATACTAAAAATAAAAAATTTTATTTGCCTTTAACCCACCCACTTATTATTCATGTCTGACCTAAATTCCTGCATATCCATGCAACCAAATTAACCATCATTAATTCACTAATTGTTTAATGTGCATCATCAACCTGTTTAAATGTTGCAATTTCAGCCTGGCTTCCAACGGCAACCGTTCCGATGTAATCACCTTTAAGTGTTGCTCACTGTTTACAATCGTAAATTAAAATGTGCACTCATAAAGTTGTTGTAAAATGCAAAATTAACGTAAATCTCGAGGTCTGTGTAAAATACAAAAAGAAAAAAAGAGTAGAAAAAGAGAAATAATAGAAAATATTTATTAAAAAAAAAAACAAAAAAGAATACCAAATGCCATATTAAAAGCTGGCCAAAGGCGAGAGCTGGCAAGTAAACAAACCAAAGTGAAAAGCAATAAAAACAAAAGTTTACTACAAAACAACAATAGCAGGAATGTAGGTAACTAAAATGTTGTTACATACAAACAAACAACAAGAAAACCTACCAGTTTCCATATACAAACATATAAACATACAAACATACAAACATACTTACATACACATACATATAAATATAAAATATAATATGATAGTTGTTAACAGTGGCATAGTGGCAGTGTGACAGTAGCCATTGGCGATGGCAGCACGCTATGAATGGCAGCAACAACAGCGGCCGAGGCAGCAGCAGCAGCAGCAATTTATTGTTATTGCCGCAATTTGTCGACGTTGACATTATATTTGTTGTCAGTTGGGCGCTATGGCTGCAACTGCACCTCCTACTGTTGCTACTGTTGCTGTTGTTGTTGTTGCTATTGTTTTTGTTGTTGCTTTCGTTATTGCCACTACTGTCATTGTAGTTTAGTTTACTGACTACCGGCGCGCTAGACAAAAGCTTTCTCGCCCAACCGCCACACGCGGCGGCGTTATTTGCATTATAAATTGTTGCTGTAATTTGCAACTACACCCACACACGGCAGCTGAGTTTTGTTGACATGAACAGTTACACCGTGATTTTCATGCGCGCTTGTGTACCATTGTAAATACATAAATACATACTATTATGTACATATTTGTATGTAATTGTGTATATGTGTTTACTTTTGCAAAAGCAGTGAAATGCGCAAAAATGAAAATTATTTACAAATAACGCTCATTATAAATATATGAATATATACATAAGCACAATATGTATCGTATGTGTGTATGTAATATTTATATAGTCAGTAAAACAATAGCAAGAAATACTTCCCGAAACAGCAACAGTCGCTTTCCAATGTAACACTTTCGGCCTTTTACATTGCCACTTTGCTTTTGACACAGTTTCTTGTCAGCACGCACGAGACGCCCGGAGTGCTCTTAGTTTAAGAGTATCGAAAAAGTTGTGCTCTTTTGCGAAATGAAACGGAATTACAGTGCAGTTAGTGCATCTGTTAAGTGACTGTTAGCATATGCTTTGCGGTAGTAGCACGTTGAATGGAATTTCAGGGGGAAAATATTATATTTTGCCTCAGAATTTGGACTCAGCTAGATTATGGAGGTCGTATTTTGACAATTAAATTAACTTTGATCAAATTTTTTTTTGATGGACTATTTAAGGCCTTGAAATATAAGCAATTATAGGGAGTATTATAGTTTCGTATTGTTTTTTTTTTAATTAATTTCTTTTATATATATTTTCCATAAATTTATAAAGAAAAAAGGATATTCTTTTTGACAAAAATCACAATTTGACATTCGGAAGACTCGGGTTCAAATACCGGTGTCACCAGCATCCAAAAGTTATGGAAAATTAATTTAAATAAAAAATTAAGTTAAACTTTCTAACTGCGGTCGTCCTCGGAAGGGAATTTTCATCCCTTTCGAGTGTATGTCGGATATGAAATAAAGGCTCCTCGTAAAAAAACCATCAGCCGTTCGGAGGCGGCTTAGAATAGACTGTAGGTCCCTCCATTTGTTGGAAAATCATCAAGACGCAAAACCACAAACTGGAAGAGGAGCTCGGCCGAAAATCGCTTCAGCGCTTACAAAGCGCCAATTATGTATATATTTTTTCTATTTACCTTAACTAATTTAAAACTACAGATGAGAAATCTGTCTTTTATCGCCATTATTTTGGACAGGACAGATTGGACTGTAGCGTTTATTCTTCAGACGCATTTCTCGGTCGGTTTGAATTCGACAAAAAAAAAACAGAGCAAAGGAGTAGAAGAAGAACAATAAGAAGCGGAAAAAAGCTATAAAAAATGTCAACGATAATTCTACGACAAAAAACATTAATTCGTGTGGTTTTTTTTCGAAAATTAAGACTTTATTGTGAACAAATTGTTATTCATTTAATGTTCAAAGTATTGCCCATCGGAACCTACGATGTTTGCCCATCTTTCTGGTAGTTTGTGAATCCCATCCCAAAAGAACTTTTCCGGCCTAGAGGTCAAGAAAGAATCCAGCGAATTTCTGATACCCTGTTCTGAAGTGAAGATCTAAACAAGTGGTAATCGGAAGGTGCTAACTCTGGTCTATAAGGTGGGTGAGGTAGAACTTCCCACCCACAGTTTTCCAAATAGTTTTTAACTGGCCTTGCACCATGTGGCCGAGCGTTGTTATGATTAAAAATTATTGATTCGTGTCTGGTCGCATATTCTGGTCATTTTTCCGCGATGGCCTTTTTCAAACGAATCAATTGTTTTCGGTAGACATCTACTGAAAACGACGCGAAATAATACTAGTAGAGCCCTCTCTTAATATTTTTTTTTTTGCAAAAAAGCTAAACCATTTCTCATTAATTTTCATGAAAAGTATATTAAAATACCTTTAAGTGAATGCCGATCTTATATCATATCAATACTGACTGATTTTCACTGTTATTACGCCATAACATTTACTCTTACAGTGTACCACTCTGTTAAGTAGCGCACTTAACATTTCATATATTTAAAATTACTCATACGCCATGTTGGCACGCTGTAATAAATATTATACTGTTAGGCTTTCCAGCGCCTACACATCTCGTATCATCAAAAAGACATTCTCATTATATTAGTTATTGTTGTTGTTGTTGCTGTATGAATAAGGTTCGTTGTCCTGATTTCGCACTTCGTTCTTGCTTGTTGTAGGTCGTGTGACAGCCAAATTGGAGCTTCGTCAGCTGAAGTTGAAGTTGGAACGAAGAATGTTGGCAATGTTTCATTTCACAATGTGGTTCAGTGTGTGTTTCACTTCCTGCCTCTCTCTATAACAGCTCTCTAATTCAACTCTCGCTCTCTACGCTACTCAACTCGCAGAGGTACCTAACAGCATGCGCTAGGCTCCCGTTGCTTCATATTCCCGATTATTATTAGGCTGTACTCGGGTTCGGGTTTAAGCTTAATGCAGCACCAGCGCGCCTACACTACTTTGCACGCACACACACACAGAGAGGCATACCCAAGTGAAACTTCACCCACTGCCAATTGCCTGCCGTTAGTTTTTCGACTTGCCGTACTAGCTATGTATATTTTAGTTGTTGGCTGATTTCACCTCTTCACCGAGCATATAACCGGCCGTAAATTTGTGATGAAAAATGCCGCGGCAAATCAACTAAAAAAATCTCCACCGTTCGACACGCTCAAACTTCGCTAACAGTAAGAACAACACGCTCATCCTTAGCCTCATCATCACCAGCGCCAGTGGTCGCCTCCTGCGCTTTCCAACATCAGCGCCGACCATCACCGTGCCGGCAAGCAGCTATCGAGCCAGCCAAGCGCTCGCTATTCGAATTCATCTGATTTGGCCCGACCGAATCAGTCGTCAGTGTGTCTTAAGCGGCTATAGTCGTAGCGAGCTCGTCACCTCTCGTCGTCGAAAGGCTCTGTGTATTGTGTAGTGCAATTTTCAATTTTACTTTCAGATTAACGAAACAAATTACGAACGCACAGTCTGATTGCTGTGTGTATGTCTTTGGTGGTAGCCCGTAGTTTACTTGAGGAATTTAGGACAACTGATGTATTTTGCGTAGTGAAGTTGAGGTATTTGACTTTCCTTGTGTATGTGTGTGTGTTTGTGTGTGCGTGCATTTCACCGCACTTTAACCAAGGCAGTAATAGTAAAAGCCAGCCAAATGTATTTCCGTTAGCGTCTGCATTGCATTTCGTAAATTATATCATAAAATCAACATTGTACGGTCGTTTTGCTCGATTGACGTAGGTCACGTCGTCAACGTGTGTGTACGTGCGCTGGATGCCATCGAGCTTGAGCCTCTACAGCCATCCAACCAGTCAGTCAGTCAGAGAGTCAGTGAGTAAGGAACTCATATAGAAAGCAACGCCTTCACGCGAAGAAGTACCGTCATTTTGAGATACACGTAAATTTATATATATATATATATATATATATATATATATATATATATATATATATATATATGTAGATGTTGAACATTTCAACTGCACTTAAACACGCACGTACATACATTCGTCGCATATTTTCACTGTTAACACGCGTGCTTTGTGTGTGTGTGTATATACCTATGTGTTGAGCACGCGCCGGTAAAGCGCCCACAAATACTCCGTCGACGGCATACAAATACATTCGAAGGCACGCACATACACACCAACAAGCGGCAATAAGCACTTTATGCGCGGCAATTCGAATATAAATTTGATTTTCCTGCGAATTGCAGCAACAAAGTAAGCGAATGTCAGTGAACGTTTAAATTGCCAGCAACAATTTGTGGCCGACTGCGTGCGCGCGTAATATGCAACAACAACAACAACAGCAACAACAACAACAACAAAAACAATATTAAAACGAAATAAAAGCGAAAACCTTCAATAAATAAAACATATGTACCGTTAAATCAACGCATTTACCAGTTTGTGTGCATATACACGTATGTAGATATGTGTGTAGGTATTTACAAATTTTGTTTGCTAGTCATTTATTGTTCGCGCTGATTCTTTATCCCTTACACACTCACTTACACACACACACGCGCACGTTCGCACAAGTGTAAATAAATGATCAAATTTTCGCCGCGTGTACCTACGGCGTTAAATGTTGGCAAATTTACTAAAAGCGCGCATTATCATTTGCTCATTCGGCGTATAACGGTAACAGTGCGGCATTCAAAGTACACTTAAATACACTCACACACTCATAAATGCTCATCAGTAGTGAGTACATTTGCTTACTTAAATACTTTTCAATGCGTACATTGTCGCGTTAAATAGTAGTAGCTTGTCGAGTGGAGTGTTTTTCGTGGCACTTGTGCGGTTCGTAAAAACAAAAGTTGTTGACATTAAAACGGTTCATTTTTCGCGTTGAATGTGCGTTTAATGCTGCAGTTATTTGTGTGAGACGTACTTTGTGTGAGCCGAGCTGCTGTTGCGAAGTATCGTTGCAGTTGCCTTATAATAAAAAGCAGTGAAAGAAAGGATAAAAATAAAAAAAAATAAACGGAAATAAATCGTTTGCGTAAAAACTTGTGCGTTTGTGAGGTACTGCTGTTAACATTGTTTTGCAAACATTAAAAGGTAGGTACTTCATTAAGGAAAATTTATAATCCTGACAAATAGTAGGTAACTATTTTTATGAATAGAATTACCACATTTTTTTTAAATAGTATTGAAAAAATTTTCGTTAAATAATTTTAAAAACGAATTAAAATAAAACAAAAAAAAAATGTAATTCAATTAAAATAAACAGGA
>JAWMAG010000031.1:10475000-10480000 GCA_037013455.1 Ceratitis rosa
GGTTTTGTTTGCAATTTTTGGCAATTATAATTGCATTGAATGCATACGTGCTTAGGAGTTTTGTTGCATTCAATTCGAGCATTTTATATGCAATTACTGTAACGAAAGTTGTTAGCAAAATTTAATTTTGAATTTATTTTTGAATTTTATTTTTAACCATATTATATCAAATTTGTTACTTTTTTTCAAAAGTTATTATTGTTTGGTATATTGTACTAACCACCAATTAAATTGCATACATTTTCCTCCTTGTTAATTTTGCCATGGTAACAAAAGCAAATACATACGTATATATACCTATATATTTATATTACATTTCACTAGTGTTTACCACGTGTTCAAAATACGTGGCTTGAAAGGTAATTGAAGAAGCAAATTGAATTTAATTATTGCCTACATTTAGGAGCTCTTAAGTACACACAAATCTGTATCGAAGACGCACACCTAAAAGGGTGATCGCTGAATTTTGACCTTACGGGAGGGTATACTCGACGGTATAAAAAGTTGTCTTGTAGTGGAAAATGAACTTCCCAAAAGATGAGAGAACCACCTTCAAACTTCGTTGATTTGATTAAAGAATCAAATTAAATCTTCTCAAAAGAAAAATCAAAAGAAAAACCTATTCTTCAGGGTTGATTGGCCATTCAGTTTCAATTTAAGTGTGTTGATATTTACATTCAACTGCAATAAATGAATAGAAGTATAGAATAGTATTCGCTATAGTAATCCAGACTGGATTTTTCAAGAAAGATTGCTGGATAATATGATATTACTATTCACCATTATTATGACCAAAGTCCACGAAGTACTTAATTCTTTAAAATATAAGGCTTAATAAAACATTTTACGGTTAAAAATATTTAATTTTTATTAATTGTTTTTTTCAATGACATTTTCTTGTATTTTTATTTTTTTTTTTCGACTTTCTGTTCATTAATTAAGGTTAGTCTTTTTAAATATACCTCAGAGGGTTAAGAAAGTAAATTCTTTTGCCGCTTTTTTAATTAAATGGTAATTGCTAGGTAATTATTTGAGACTTTATTAAATGAATTTTGTGTATTTGAAGGCCGAGTTGATCAAATGTCTTCAATTTAGCTAATTGAGGTTCTGTGTGAACAGTTTTAAAGATTTTCCTCAATGACTTAGTATATAATTTAAATGCAATATAATTAAATATTAAAAATCTAAATTAATAAAACAACCAAGTTAATCATAAAAAGTGACATTATTGAAAATACTGAACAAAGCATTAATTCTGATTCTTCTGATGAAGCATTCATTAAAACTTTTAGGAGCCATTTCCTAATCAAATCTTAATTGCCACACAATTACTTAAAAATGAATGAAACAAGTTTTATGTATTTGATAGTTTAATTAATGAAATGTACTTAATTAAGCTAATTGAGTACCTGTGTGAACAGTATTGAATATTTCGGTTAATGGCTTAAAATATGTTTGCCATAAAGAAAGAGCGTTATCGCTTTACTGCATTTCGTTATATTCAAAAAGTGTTTAAAATTTCACGCCGAACATTTCAAATGGGAAATCTATTTTTATAATCAAATTTAGGTGGCTTTCTCTCTAAATAAAATGCTACTCATTTCTCCTTAGCGAAATTAAAGAAAATAAAGGTATTAGGATTACAGTATTTATGTGAGTATTTATTTTAAGGTATTAAGATTTAAAAATAAACTCATGTGACATACACATACATGTATGTACATACATATGTGTTATGTGTATATTGCCATTTAAGTAGCCATCCAAGCGTGGGCAACTTGAGCACCTTTGTCGGCGGGACGGAGTTCTACAGAATTTTACGCCAGAATGCTGCTGAACAATTTCTTATTATATTTTACAGTTTTTTAATAAAACAAAAAAACAACAAAAAAAAAAACGAAAAAAAGTGTGCAAATAAAAAGTAAATGTAAACAAAGTACACACACACATATCAGTGTTGAGCTAAGGACATAGATACTCCTGTAAAAAGGAAATCAAATAAATACGAGTAAAATATTAAAATGTAAGTACACGGGTCGGAGTATAAAGTCCGAATAGGAAACGGAAATGTAAGACATACCAAAGTCACATATCAGTTAACGCTACATTTTCACGTACTCATATCTATACATACGTTAATATGTGTGTGTATCTCTGGACCGGCATTTCAGTGTGTCAGCTTGTTTCTGTCCATTTACGAGAAGACAGCAACGTGGTCTTGCTACTCTGAATGCGTCCAGTCGTGTGTCTAACCCAATGTCTGCGTGTGAATCCCTGTAACAAACACAGCTACATAACCAACACATTGCTAATGCACACGTAGTGCACATATAAATTTGACAGCATCACATATGCGAGCTGTTAGAAGATTTCATTTATTTATTTATTTATTATGATTTTTTATATCATTTTATTTTCGTTTATTTCTTTCAGCTCCTCTTTCTATACTTTCTTCTTCTGGGTATTTCATTTCATATGAAATATTTTTTGATTTACAAAGGCGTGTTGCAACGCCCGCTTTAGTAAGCTCCACACAGAGCAACGCTTACGTGCGCTACGAGTATCCCGGCGATGTTAGCAGTCTCACAGGAAACTCAGTCAAGCCGTTGAACTACGCTATAATGTTCGTTTAAAGATTTTTATGTTTCTGCTTTCATCTTGTTTTTTATTTTATTTTTTTTTTAATTTTTTTTTTGATTTTTGAGACGAAATAAAACAGAAATAAATATAAACACTGGTTAGCTCAAAGAAGAGAAGTAAGTAGGGTTGCTTGTGTACTGAGAAAAGGTAAATAAAAAAAAAGAATAAAACCGCTAGCTATACACTTTAAGTGTATGTACATACATGGGAACTTGTGTTGCATGGCAGAAACTGCAATCATTTGTCGACTCGCACATACATACAAACGCAGTACGAGTATGTCTGCATTCATCGCTTCTCAACGATTTGCACACGTCTTATTGCGTTGCGCTTTATGCTGGATATATGCATGTGTATGTGTGTGTGTGTGTGTGTGTGTTTATAAGTGCATTTGTGTGGGTGTTAGCAATTTCTTATATGATATGTTATCCAGTACGTGTTGGCATTTGAATCGATTTTGCAGAATTTCATTACTTTCGATTTTATGTTGTAGTCGTTTTTATTTTATTTTACTTTTTTATTACTCCTGCCAATCGTAGCTTTTGTACCAAATGCTGCTGCAAGTTAGCTAGCTTTGTGCTTTAACAATTGCTCCATATTTATTTGGCGTTGAGCACAGTGCAGGGAGATGGTATAAGATCAGGGGAACTATCAAGAGTTCGTATCACAGGAGGACTATTTTCTAGACCATAAAGGAATCGCTCTCAAACTATAATTGCATGTCAAAAAGCAAACTGCTTTCAATCCATAATATTTTACTATTGCGCGGTCCACTGTAGCTGTATAACCTTGACTATGATAACAGATATGTCGTTCAGTTTTAACGAAGTTATTTTTACCTGTATTGATGGGTCTAGATACAAGGCAGGCACAGGAGCCTGTGACCGAGTAAATAAAGAAGGTGGGTACTACAATTCATGCAGCTTATTATAAATTGTTTCAGGCCCTTCACGATTTCATCCAACTTTGTCTAAAAAAGTAATGGAATCGGTAAAATATAGAGAGTGCATAGAGGAAGATAAAATGTTGGATCACTTCTTATGTGAATGTCCGTCCGATTAGGACGTTGGATCTTTTACAATACTCCCAGATTAAAGAGGAGAGCACGCATAATGAGAAGAGATCAAAAAAAAAAAAACATACTATTCGCAATCGCTTAGCTGGAATGAGCGGTTGAGCAAAATTAGCCCTCTTAATGTCTAAGCCGTGGTCTCACATATTCTCCCATATTCTCGATGTGGTCAAACTTTTTCATAACACTTGCCATTTAAAATCCTAGTCATATCTGTGGCTTAAATATATATCGATAGTGGACTAATCCCCATCTGCGTATGAAATGATCAAACAGAACTAATTTTCTTCGCGACCTGCTGAAAGCCAATACAACATAACCGAAGTTTGCATCAAAGGGTGTACTCTCAATATACTAAATAATATTCGCAAAGGTCTACCATAAAGCTGCGATAGGGAGAAGTTTTTTCAAAGCAGAGTCTGCAGTACTCAAAATGGATTCGGGTTGATTTTGGATAGGTTTTTGGGACTATTTATCATGGTTACTTATCTAAGATAGCAAACACAGAAGAAAAGTTTGAAAGTCGAGTTTGTTAAGTACAGTCTGCAAGAATTTGGCGGTACGACTTATTCTATCTTTACCAAAATCATTCAGTACCAAAGCGGCGAGCAAGTGAAGGATTTTTTCTATCCGGATTAGCAGAATACTGCAATCAACTAGAAGGCACATGGTTTTTAATGCAACCAAGAATATGCAAAATTCATTGCAGTCAGCTTTTTGTACTCGTCTAAGTACTTTTTGCAATATTTAAGATATAGTATATATTACGAGCAATAAGTAAGGATAGGAAGTAAAATAATTTTCTTAAACATATTTTCAAAAATCAGTAGAAATATCTGCTAAATTTTTAGATGAAGATATTAATAGAGAGCCATAAATAATATTAACAATTTTTTTTCATTTTTCGCTCACTCAATAATAATGATACGTCGTTTCATAATATTTTTCGATTTTTGTCAAAAATTATGTTATTAATTTAATTTAATGATTTTGTTTTATATTTTAAGAAAAACTGCAGTTATAAGTCAGACTTAAAAAATAATTTGATTTTTTTTTAATTAAAAACAAAAAAATTATTTCCTATATTTTTTAATACTTTTTTTTTTGAAAGTAGTTTAGAGCAAAAAAGCATAACCTTTAGATGAATAATGCCAAAAGTCTTAAATAATTGCTTTCGCTTAGTTAGAAATATTTTTATTTTTAAACAAACATTTTTTTATATATTTATTATTATAAATTTGTGTGAGAAATATGCTTAGTATTAATAAAAAAAATATTAATTTTTAAT
>JAWMAG010000031.1:10490000-10505000 GCA_037013455.1 Ceratitis rosa
TTTGAATATTTACCTATGGTATTCAATTTTCTTCTTTCTCAACACGAAAACGACGTGCTTCCGCCCGAAGGCCTAGAGAAGTTCCTATGTGTCTGCTAAAGATTTAGGGTAAAATGATCAATTCTACTTTCTGCGTATAAAAAGTACAATCCCTTGAGCTTACCTTTTGAGGAATCAGAGTATGTCAGTGATCATTGCCTTCTGGCATAAGGATTTTTTTTTAGATGTTTTACTTCACATTGAGGGAACATCTGATACCATTCTCATGTATCTAGTCATTCCACCTTTGAATATATTGGAGTTGAGACAAGCCCAAAACGACTTAACTCAGATATTTGATATGATAGAACTGTCGAAACTCAATGAAGAAATTCATGTCTTGAGCATGAGGCCAATATGGGTTCCCCGCAAATTAGTAAATTGTCGTCCCACCTTTGAATACTCGTCATCAACAATTTTCTGACAAGGCTGGGGAGTCATCGCCTACACAGATGGTGTGGTGTTTGTGGCCATTAACAAAAGTTCAGTCAGTTGGTGGCGCCGTCTTTAAAGACTATTTGTAGGTGATTTTGAAGATTTCCAACCGGATATTTTTTCATACAGGACGAATTCGAGAAGGTCGACCAAAATCTTCCACTGATGACATCACTGTAGCTCTGCTGAATTCCAAAATTGACGAAGATCCACGATTGACACAAGAAAGGATTGCTAATAAATGCCATGGATGTATCGCGAATATTAAGTTATCTTCTGGGATACACGAAGAAATCTGCTTTTAGTGTTGCTCGAGGTCAGTATAAGTTTTGCGGTGATACCAAATTCAGACATACCGGCGTAAAGGCAGCTCCCATTCGTGCTATCGAAGGAGGCTTTAAAATCGACGAAGAGTTGGTGGTGTCAATCCCCTTTTCACGGTTCTTTTCCAAGATTTGGCTGACTAGGTCTAAAGCCACACTGATAAGGTCCAATCAGTTTGTTGACGGTGGGCTTTAGTCTTTCACACAAAACGCTCGACAGGACCTTATAGGCGATATTGAGGAGGTTTATTCCACGATAATTGGCGCATACTGTGAGGTGTTTTTTATGGATTGGGCAGAGCACACTTAAATTACAATCGTCGGTCATGCTTTCATCCCACCATATTCTGCAAAGAAGCTGATGCATGCACCTTGTCAGCTCTTCACCGCCAAGTTTGAATAGTTCTGCCGGCAAACCGTCAGCTCCAGGTGCTTTGTCGTTTTTAGGCGGGCGATTGCTATTTTAACTTCTTCATGGTCTGGTAATGGAACGTCCTTTCCATCGGCGATCGATTGGGGTCTCAGGTTCACTATCTCCGATTACTCCGTTTTCACTGCTATTCAGCAGGCTGGAGAAGTGTTCCCTCCATAAATTTAATATGCTCTGGGCATCGGTGGCTAGATCACCTCTTTGTGTCCTACAGGAGTCTGCTCCGGTCTTGAAACCTTCTGTAAGTCGTCGTATCTTCTCATAGAATTTTCGCGCATTACCCTTGTTGGCCAGCTTCTCAAGCTCCTCGTAATCACGCATCTTGGCCTCTTTCTCTTTTTTGTCTGCAGACGCGTCTTGCTTCCCTCTTCAGTTCTCGGTATTTATCCCGCGCCGCACGTGTCGTGGTCGATCGCAAGGTTGCGAGGTAGGCAGTCTGTTTTCTCTCCACTGCGACACGGCAGTCCTCATCGTACCAGCTGTTTTTGCGACCCTTCCGAAATCCAATGGCTTCGTTTGCTGCTGTACGCAGGGAGTTTGCAATGCCGTCCCACAGTTCCTTTATACCGAGTTGCTGATGAGTGCGCTCAGAGAGCAGGAGTGCTAGTCGAGTAGGAAACCGTTCGGCAGTCTGTTGTGATTGCAACTTTTCTACGTCGAGCCTTCCTTGTGTTTGTTGACGGGCGTTCTTCGATACACAGAGGCGCATGCGTATCTTCGCTGCGACAAGTTAATGATTCGAGTCGATGTTAACGTACACACATCTAAAACACTGGATATATGTCCTCCGTCTATCCCAGCATGACCGATCTGGTTGCAAGTTTTTCGATCTGGAGGCAGCCAAGTACCTTGGTGAATTTTCTTATGCTGGAATCTAGTGCTACAGACAATCATAGTTCGGGCCCCGGTGAAGTCGATCAGCTTCAGCCCATTTGGGGATGTTTCGTCGTGGAGGCTGATTCTTTCGACAATCGTACCAAAGATATCTTCTTTGCCCACCCTATAAGTGTGTTCGGGGCGCTCGTAAAAGGTATCTTTGGTCAAGTCATCCTTCTCTTCCATCGGAGTGTGGGCGCAAATTAGAGTGGTGCTGAAAAATTTCGTTTTGATGTGGATTGTGGCGAGGCGCTCATCCATCGGGGTGAATGCCAGTACACGACGACGGAGT
This sequence comes from Ceratitis rosa, assembly GCA_037013455.1. Taxonomy (NCBI): domain Eukaryota; kingdom Metazoa; phylum Arthropoda; class Insecta; order Diptera; family Tephritidae; genus Ceratitis; species Ceratitis rosa. The sequence goes on from JAWMAG010000031.1 coordinate 10,492,396, forward strand.
TTCTCCCACACGACGAATCCGGCACCAAATTTGCGCCGCTGTAGTAAATTTCACAAGAATCAACTCGCTTTCCTCCTTGTCACGTCCATCACAATTCTTGGACATCGGTGATGTCAGCCTTTATTCTTACGAGGACATCAACCAGCTGGGCAGCTCTTTCCTCACTGGCGTGAACAAAATTAAAAGAAAAAAAAAATTTAAAAAAAAAAAATTTAAAAAAAAAAATATCTATTATAAAAAAGTAAAAAATTATAAAAAAAAAATTTTAAAAATTAAGAAATTTAACTAAAAATTTTTCCCAAAAAATATGGAAATCTAGAAATAGTTTTTTCTTATTCTGCATACTTTGAACTAAAAATACTTCTCAAACAAAAATATATACAACAACACCAACAAAAATTTAAATCTACTTCAGTACAAAGCTGCGACTTAAATTAATAAGAAGAAAGAAGAAGTAAAAGAAAGCTTGTTGATTTTCTTCAATTATTTCACTTTTATTTTCTTCATATCAAGTTGGCAATCTTTTGTGTATAATTTTCCTTTTGCTCTCTATAGACATTTAAAACAATCGTTGATTACGAATATTTCTTTCCATTGTTATTGTATTGTGTTGCCTTTGTTGTTTTTGCTGTTGTTGTGCCCTTCAAACGGCAAAGTTCTTTTATGCCTTTTTTTATTACAAAAAATTTCACTTCCAATTGTTGTTGGCTGCTACTTCAAGACGCAGTCAGGTGACTTAAGTTAGTTGCAATCGTTGTTGTTGTTGTTGTTGCTTACAATATTGCTTTCCGCCTTTTATTTACTACAGCGTATATATGTATGTATGTATGTGTAGATACCGTTAAAGCGCAAATTTGCAAATGAGCTAGTGAATGGCCGCGTCGCCGTTTTGACTTTTAATTGAATTTTCTCACGGTGTGTGTGTGTGTGTGTGTGTGTTTTAGGTGTTTTCTTATACCACTTTCGTATAGTTTTTTTTTGTTTTGTTTTTGTTGTGGTATTTCAGCATTTAGTGACAATACACTCGAGCGGTGTTGAGTCTGTTGTTATGCCTGTTGTTGTGCCTGTTGTTGTGCCTGTTGTTGGGTATAATTGCTATTCTCTTCTACACTATTTCATCCTCATCCTCATCGTCATCGTCATCTTCAGCTTTTTGTTATTATGCAAAAGCTGCCAGCTCGTGAGAGTTGGCCATTTAATTTTATTGACGTAAAAATCTGAGCGTGTCTTTACTTGGTATTTTTCTCCCTCGTTTTTTATGCTTTGATTTTTTCATTTTCTTCAATTTTTTCGTGTGTCAAGCGTACACTAATTAATTTTTGTTCGTTTCACTTCTTTTTTTTTTGTTGCTGTTGTTGTCACCTTTTTCTGACAGGGAGTAGAGTGAGTGCTGTAATGTAGCTTGATTTGTATGCCGCATTGTTGTTGTACATTTTTTTTTATACACTGCCCTGGGAATACCGCTTTCTGGTTCTTCTACGTGGTTCCACTCATTCGCACACATTACCTTCGACAGCCAGCCACGGTTTGCGGCATTTTCGCATTAATGATGAGGTATTTATTTTTCTCACAGGATTTTTCACCTTCGGTTTTATGCAAATTACGTTTTAATAAGCTTCAAGCATCTTCGCTTTCGATTTTCTTTTCATTTATTTTTTTTTTTTTGTTTATTTTTCTTCATTTTCTTACTTTTTTATTTGTCTGCTGCTTCACATTTGTTGGCGTCGGTAGACGTCGCTCCTTGGCAGCGCGCTTCGAGTTCTTTGCATTTCTGATTTTGCTCATTTTAATTGAGTTTTTATTTCTTAGCATTTGAATTTTTATTAAATTGGTATTAACTGCAGAAAATCCTTTAGTATGAAAATTGAAGATAATCTGCGCCCTTAATTAGGAGCGCATCGTAGGAGGAGGAGGAGGGGACGCTAAATACAATGGTATAAATTTGGTATAAATGTGTGTGTGTGTGTGTGTATTTTTCTAACGGGCATTGAGTGTCGCGTGAGAGAGTGAGGTGCCGTGGGCATGAGGGGGAAAGGGAAACGCTTTTTAATGAATACGAATTATGAGCTTTTGTGCAGTAATGTATTTTTCGTATTATGAATTATAATGGAATTGTAATGCCATGAATAATTGTTTATGCACATGCATTTAAATTAAAATCTGATTTCGGTACGAGCCAAAAAAGAAGTCTATATTCGCCGGAGCAGAAAGTCATTTGCATTGAAAATTTTGATTTGTACAGATAAAAATGTCTTCAGATAAATTAATTTGATTTATAATAAGAAATTTATATGCTTGACTGATACATAATTGGTAGGTTAGGAGTACCGTAAGGAAGGGAATACAAAACATAGCCTTGATTTACCTCGAAAAGGAAAGCTTGATCATCGCTAGAAATGGGGTTCCACATCCCGTAGTGCTTTCACCTATGGCCTATGACTGGTGAATTGTATGTGAGGTTCAGAAAAAATACAAGGTGTTAGTACGGTGTACCGAATTATTAATACATTACCAACTTAAGAAAGTATTATACCTATATGTAAATTGCACCCCTTAAAGAGGGAAAAAATAAATTTTTGAGATGTACAGAAGTGAAATAAATATATATACATATATAAGTTGTACCGAATTTATGAGACGATATTAAATTTAAATAAAAATGGGTTGTATAAAGTGCACCTATTAAAAAAAATTTTTTTTTTTAATAGGTGCAGGTGTACCGAAATAAATATTGAGTTGTACCGAATTTATGGGACGATATTAAATTTAAATAAATATGGGTTGTATGAAGTATACCGATTATAAAAAATTTTTTTTTTTGATAGGTGCAGGTGTACCGAATTTAGGTAAACGTTGCTTATGTAAGTTTTACCGAATATCTATTATATTACGAATGCAGGAAAATATTACGTGTGTGAAGCGTATCGCTTATAAAAGAAAATATTTTAGCTTTTTGAGCTGTACCGTATTCAAATATATATTGAGTTGTACCGAATTTATGGGAGGATATTAATTTTAAATAGATATGGGTTGTATAAAGTGCATCGATAAAAAAAAAAATTTTTTTGGATAGATGCAGGTGTACCGAATTTAGGTAGACGTTGCTTATGTAAGTTTTACCGAATATCTATTATATTACGAATGCAGGAAAATATTACGTATGTGAAGCGTATCGCTTATAAAAGAAAATATTTTAACTTTTTGAGCTGTACCGTATTCAAATATATATTGAGTTGTACCGAATTTGTGGGACGATATTAAGTTTAAATAAAAATGGATTGTATAAAGTGCACCGATTAAAAAAAAAAATTTTTTTTGATAAGTGCAGGTGTACCGAATTTAGGTAAACGTGGCATTTGTAAGTTTTACCGTATATCTATTGTATTACGAATGCAGGAAAATATTACGTATGTGAAGCGTACCGCTTATAAAAGAAAACATTTTAGCTTTTTGAGCTGTACCGTATTCAAATAAATATTGAGTTGTACCGAATTTATGGGACGATATTTAGTTTAAATAAATATGGATTGTATAAAGTGTACCGATTTACAAAAAAAATTTTTTTAATAGGTGCAGGTGTACCGAATTTAGGTAAACGCTGCTTTTGTAAATATTACCAAATATCTATTATATTACGAATGCAGGAAAATATTACGTATGTGAAGCGTATCGCTTATAAAAGAAAATATTTTAGCTTTTTGAGCTGTACCGTATTCAAATATATATTGAGTTGTACCGAATTTATGGGACGATATTAAATTTAAATAAATATGGGTTGTATAAAGTGTACCGATTTAAAAATTTTTTTTTTGATAGGTGCAGGTGTACCGAATTTAGATAAAAGTTACATATGTAAGTTTTACCGTATATCTATTATATTACGAATGCAGGAAAATATTACGTATGGAAAGCGTACCGCTTATAAAATCAAACATTTTAGCCTTTTGAGCTGTTCCGTATTCAAATAAATATTGAGTTGTACCGAATTTATGGGACGATATTAAATTTAAATAAATATGGATTGTATAAAGTGTACTGATTAGAAAAAAAAAATTTTTTTGATAGGTGCTGGTGTACCGAATTTAGGTAAACGTTGCTTATGTAAGTTTTACCGAATATGCAGGAAAATGTTAAATATGTAAAGCGTATCGCTTAAAAAAAAAGAAAATATTTTAGCTTTTTGAGCTGTACCGTTTTCAAATGAATATTGAGTTGTACCGAATTTATGGTAGGAATTTGCTAAGTATGGCGGGTATAAAAGATAACATTATTTAATGGTGGTATAAAGAATTTATAAAATTATTGTATAAGTGCGGTGTACCGAATTTCTATACGTTTACCAAATTTAAAAAAAAAAAATAATATTGTGTACTATGGGAATTGTATCGTTTATATAATAAATAAAAATATTAATATATGAAAAATTTTGGCAAGTATTCTATGTGCTGAGGTGTAGCGAATTATGTGAATTTTGAATTTAGTATATGAGATGTACCGATTTGAATGAAAAATATTGATTTGATAAATGAATTTAGATAAATATATATATGTGTATGAGATGTTTACCTAACTTATGGAAAATCATCGAATTATTAGAGAAAATATTAATTTTATGAGATTTTCTTAATTTATATAGGGTTTGTTAGTGTCCTGTATAGTTAAATATTAAGAATTTGGATTATACCGAATTACAAAGAAAAATATTTTAGATGAATTATTTTCTTCTCGGCGAATTTTTTTTGGACACGTGTATTGTTAGTGCCTCTATTGTCATAATATTGTTCTTGATAATTTTCCATGAATATTTTCATTAATTTCTACGGTACGGTAACGAAGGGGAAGATTATTATAAAATTATTTTTAAAAATTTTGGAAACTTCAGTCCAAATTGATTCTTCTACTCTCAGGCGGAAAATTTATTTTAGAGACAATAACCCATGTATCAATAATGAGAAAACAATCTGCTATTCTTGATCTGTAAGCGAACCTAATTATTGAAGTTCTCTTCACGACAGCTTTGCAGGCACCATAGGTTGAATTAAATATACTCGTTAGGAGACACAACTTTATATGTCATAAACTTCAATTTTCCTCTATCTCTTTAAGTTTTTCCAGCAAAATTAGTACAAGTATGTATAATTGAAAATTAAAAATTTTTCCTAGCTTCTTCTTTATTTATTAAAATTTCAACGAGGGGGTACTATGTACATGTGCTCAATGGCGATTGCATAATAGCATGACGTAGGCATGACGTATGAGTTACTTTTAGCAAATACTGGTAGTACGAGTACGTGGCGTATGAGCAACATACTACGTAGCAAAATCTATTGAATTGTATTGTTCAGTTGATTATAAAGAAAATCTGTATAATTTTTTATAAAATTTTAAAAGTCTATCTAAAGCCTATATATGTATTAATGTTTTTTATTATACTGATTTCTTTAGAAATTTCTTTTAATATTCCTTTTCCACATATACTCGTACCAGCACAAAGGCCTTTTGTGAATGTTTACTTGGAGCATATATGAAAAATAGAGATATAGATGAAAATATGATGTGCCACTAGAAATATATATGCTTTAAAATAATTTCAATTACTTGCAGTTGTTGTATTTGCAGTGATTGAACAGAAATTTGAAACCTCAGCGCATATTTGTTGTGAATTTTTTTAGAATATATAATAAAAAGCTTTGATGATATAATGAAAAAAAGCTAGCAATCAATAATAAGCATTAATGAAATAGCTTACGGAAAATTGACGTAGAAGGAAGGGCCAATTTCTTTTTTTAAAGTAGATAATTTAATTTTTAAATTTTGTTAAGAAAGAAAAATAAAATAAAATATATAGGAAAGATAGTTATATAAATAAAGCTGAATAGTTTTCAGAATAGAACTTTCGCTGGAGACTTAAACAGGAGTTTAACAACTATTAATTTACTTTTTTTTAATATTTAATATGATTTACGCTTATTATCTCTTTTTGATTTTTTACTTAACAACTTCTTATTATTAACTCCCTCAATTGCTATTTAAATAGTTGAACCAGCATACCTTGGTGTTATTTCAGATATTTTATATACATATATTTTTTTTATTTTAAAGAATTGCGTTGCGCCAAAAGCCAATCAAATGTTATCCAACTGTGAGACTGAATTTTTTAATCAATGCCATTCAAAGTGCAAAATAAATTAAGAATTCATTTGCACATGCTGCTTGATGCAAAAAGAGACAAGCTCATATACATATATACGTACTTACTTTACCCAAAGATTTTTTAATCATTGCAAAAACAAATGGTACACAGTGTTACTCTTATTTTTTATTTATTTTTTAATTTTTTTTATTTCAATTTTTTTTTATATGTTTCCGTATTTAAACTTTTAAGCATTTTACATGTGAACATTCTGTTTCTTCACACATTACGCACACGCCAAGCCATATTGCATCGTCGACTTTACACATACAAACATAAAAAAAAACCACAACTATGATGACAGCCAACATCATTTCACTCATCAGCAACATCACGAGCATATCAACAGCAGACAATCATTTGCGTGATCAGTAGCAGAGGTTAGTTGTTGTAGTTGTAGCAAACAGTAAATAAGCGAAAGGAAAACAAATTGTCCTCTGTGCACTGTGCTCTGTGTCATATGAAGTTGTAATGCATGATATTTGACTGTAGATAACAAGAAAAAAGGAAATATTATGTTTCTACGTAGATAAGTAAAAAATAGATGAGTAGATTGCAAAAACATATGTGTTTATGGTGTGCGTGAATGCAATCTGAGTATTAGTTTAGTGTTCCTCGTAATGAAAACAAAAAAAAAAATAATAAAAATAAAATAAATAAATAAATAAACATATATATAAATAATAGCAAAAATAAAAGATTATAATTAAAAAAAATATAAAAATAATAATAAAAATAAACTGCTAGTTATTGATTTTTGCAGTATTCAATTCACAAAAATTTTTTAAATAAAAATATTTTCAAGCAAAGTTACGCATTTTTGAAGAATAATAAGCTTAGAAGGACTAAATTTTTGTATTTTTCCTGCTGTTTTGTTAAAGAATTTTTTACAAAAAATTTTGTTTAATAAAGGTCAAATCTTATTTGCTAACAAGAAATATTTTTTTATTAAAATTGTATTATAAAAATAAATAAAAAAAACTGAACTTTGTTGTTGGAAAATAATATAAAATTTTTTTTTTAATTTTTTTAATCCAGTCTTGTTAATATAAAAGTCTTGAATTCAACTTAAGTGTTTTTATAAAAATAAATTTCTACTGTAAACATAATACATTTTATTTAAAAAGCTATTAAATGAAGGTCAAAAGTTATTTGTTTATTTATTAAAATTTGTTAAAAAACGTTATATATAAATGATTAAAAAAATCCAAATTCAATTGAAAAATGATTTAAAAAAATAAAAAATAATATGTTCTTATTTATTTCTAATTATTAAAATTCTTGAATTGAGTATAATTTTTTAATACAAGTATTTGAAGGCAAGTGTCTGGACTTTTTGGAGAATAATAAGCTTATCTTATTTTTTGAGTTGAGTTGATTTGATGCGTTAAACAGTGTACGTTGTTGAATTAATGGTGAACCAGTCTAGGCGGATGAGATATCTTGATCCTTTAGCGTCCAGCGGAGGCCAAAGTTGTCTAGTCACGTTAAAGGTTGGCTTTCCGAGTATATACTGCTTGAATGGTTTGTAACCAGAGATCCCAGAAATCATTCTGCGGCTTCGGGATTGCAATAAGTTCTGCTTGAAAGACGCTGCAGTAGTCTGGTAGCCTCAAGTTAAATTTGGTTGAACGCGAAAGGTGAGTGAATTCCTCATTCCACCATTTCATCGAGTTTAAAGCCATCCGTTAAGTTGGCTATGTCATTCTGAACTAGAGCATTTGCATTTTCCAATGCATTTCTCCACGGGCTTCTTGTGGAGAAGAGCATTTTCGGTAATTCCTTTCATTAAAACTAAATTTAAAAAATTCTAAGAAGCCAAAGTAATTTAATAATTTTACTTTAAGTTTTTTCTTGAACCACAGAAAAAATAAGCCTCTCATGAAATTTATCATTTAGCATACATTTGAGTGCACATATGGAAACACATATAGAAACACATACTCACAAAAACGACTGAAACAAGTCGGCTGTCTACTTAGAGTCCAATCAGTAAAATACAGTTTTCGCATTTCTTTTAAATATTTTTAAAATAATTTAAAGTTTTTTTTATATTTTTTCCCACTTTCCCCGTATTTTTTCACCCTTGCCTTTGACAATTTGCCTCCGCCGCCTTTTGTCATGACATTCTGTACTGTGCTGATTGTTGTCTGTTTATCTGTTCATTGTTCATTGTCATCGGTTGTCTGCTGATATTTTAACGGTAAAATGTGACATCCCATACACTCAGTGTACTGCGCACCACAGGAGTTGTCTTTAATACTACTATTTTTGTTTTAATTGCCTGACAGTTGGAATTAATATTAATATTTTTCTGTCGTCAGCAGGAGGGATTTTCGCAATCCTACGGCTGTACAAATATGAGCGCTCCGTTTTATTTAATTTAAAATTCTTGGGGGAAAAAATGAAAAAAAAACACAAAAAATATACGAGTATTGAAAAAGCAAGCAGGTGGCTTTATTTCATCTCTTTCTTTATCGAAGTTGTGCATAAAGCAATTAACTTTCTGATATCAGAAAACTTCAATTTGCTTTTGTGTTCAATAGCTCAGTTGTAAGTCATAAGACACACGCTGCTTTGTTGGTTTTTTTTTCAGAAGAGAAATTGCTTCTCAAATTTCGTCAAATGAGGCTGATGAGTCGTACAGTCCAATAGTGGTTTTTTTGAGATCCTTTTGTGTGTGGCTCGTCCTTGCAGCATATATCGTGGCAACCACAATTATAAAGGTTAGAGAGACTGAGTATAATCTAAGCGCTGATTTCTGTATAGATTCTCCGGTTACTATGGTTTTTTTTTAACTTATTTGTAGACATACTTTGGTCATAGCGATTGGTCGTAACCCTGGTTGATATTTTGTTCTTAGAGAGAATATGAAGTCTGTACAAAAATAAAGTAAATTTTTATTTTTCTCAAAAAAATTTATTCAGTCTTGTACCTTTTAACCGCAGTTATGACATACTTGGATCACAGTTGTTTCCACGGTCAATTATTTTTTGAAACTGAGACGAAATTTGTCAATTTCTATGGCTGAGGCATGAATAAGGAAGTATTTTTGGCCAAATTCGGGAGCTCCGGGAATTTTTTTTTCATAGTTTCAACCAAAGGTCGTAGATTTTCAAGGTGTTTTTACTTGTTAACCCTAAGAACTCCTGATCCAATTCACACTACTCATAATCGAAGAAAACGGAGCGATGGATTTAAACATTTTAGCGTTCTAGGGGTACTTTTATCAGTTCAGGTTCTCCTGAGCTTCCCTATGCAGATTATTTAGCCTAGATTTCATTGCCATAACTGTACGCCTGTGGATCCGCTATCAGTTATAAGCCTTTTGAGTAAATCAGCAGCAGAACTGACATCACCCAAAGATTCCTAAGCGATACTATAGGACATATTTTTGGACAAAATTCAGTACATTTGGAGAGAATATTGCTGCCACCTGCTTCTTTTCAAAAGGTTTCTAAAAAAATATCATGTTATAAGTTACCGCATATGCTGCATTCCCAGCACCTTTTCCGATATTCTGATTTAAAATTTATCCATAACATTTATCGTCACTTTGTCAATAATCAGAGTTTTCTTTTATTTTCTCGTAAGCTGTTTGGTTTTCCGGCTGTAATACACAAAAAGCAGGGGTATGTCGTCTTATTGGCGGGAGTTTACAGAGAAGAGAGAGAGAGAGAGAGAGAGGGTTAGAGGAGTAGAAAGCTACTAAAGTTTCTGTCGACGTTACGCCGGTGTGCTTGCGACTTGTTTATTGGCAATCTTTCTTCCCTTTCTTATATGTTCAATTAAATATACAAATATTTATATTCATTCATTTCTCTATATACATATTTTATTTGGAGATGTATAAAATCGGATTATAATTAACAAATTTACTACAGCGCCACCTAGTGGCTAAGTTTCTAAAGCTTTAAGAAAGGCATTCTCATTGTTTCTCTCTCTGAGTAGACAAACATTCAGGCGGATGATCTGAGAGAGAACCGCAAACTAGTTTTTCTAGGTTTTTGTTGTTTCCAAGCATGTATTGAACCCCGTCATCGGGCTCATTCGACAAGAAGAAAACACTTCCTAGAACTTAATGGGAAATTTCCCTTTAGAGTATGTATTATGAGAATGAACTATTTTTAGTATATTTTTTTTTTGTTTAATCATAAATTAGAATAAAATCGGTGTGCTTTTGTCGTTTGCTTTCTATTTCTCTCTCTCTCTCTCTTTCTCTCTCTCTCGCTCTCTCTCTTATCTCACTGAATAATAATGGCTCAAATACCTGTGTAAATTTCTAGCTTCCCAAGCTCAAGCGGTTCGAATATATTATACAATATTAATTCTTCCATATCGATTTCTTGTCTCAATTTTGTTTCAATAAATTCACCTGCATAAATTCATTAAATAAAATTAAAATTGCACCTCTGCGCTCATTTTCTTCAATCGAATTCCACCCCTCGTATCCTTAACTCAGCGTAATTGAAAGCCAATACAGGACACGACACGACTATTTAAGGGCATATTGACGCTTACAAATGCACCGCCTTTGCATTCCAATTGCTTGTGACAAATTCCGCTTTACCACTCACCTGCTTAATAAGGACGAAAGAGAAAGAAAAGGCTGAGAAAGAAAGCATGAAAAAAAGCAAAGAAAAGGAATAATACGAAAATAAGCTGCATTGCAAGCAAATCGTGACATAGTATTTGTATGCAATCGGCATATTTAATTAATGCTTGTTAAAAGCTGCATGCGGAAACCAACAACAACAACTGCAATACGAGGCACGCACCACGGCGGCGACTGGGAGTGTCGAAAAGCGTTTGCACATTACGCCAAACCGCAGCCAATGGAAGAATACGAAAAATATGCAGCTGAAAAGCATAGCGGAGCACAACGTCGACAGCACCAACAACAATTGAAGCTCAAAGAATAAATTGTCGAAATGCGAGAAGTAGGAGATGAAAAGAAAAAAAAAATACGCTAAAGAAATAATAAAAATGCGAAGGGGCACGCGAAAATCCGACAACGTGTGCTTGCAACGCCAATACAAATAAGCTGGCAGAGTAAAAAAAAAAAGCGAAAAAGCGTAGAAGCGGGTGTAGCAGCGTTAGCGGTATGCGAGCGTTACATGAAGGGATCGTATTTTCAGACAGAAATAAGGAGCCGACAAAGCACGTAAAAGGTGATGCTGCAATTGAGTGTGAGAGTATGTGTGTATTAGTGTGCATGGTGCGGTTGTTGACGGTCGGAATGGCAACAGCAATGTCGTAATTTCGCTGAGCATTGCAAACGGGACGCGTGTGGCTCATGACACTCGTATGCGCGCTGCACATGATGCAATTTTCAGCAACACATACTCACAAACACTCACACACATGCACACATAGATGTTTGTACATATATGTGCTGGACCATGGATATAGAGACAGTAATGTAGGTATTCAATCGAATTCGAATGTACAAGCGTGCAAATGCACAGACAGAACTAAAGCTGTGAGAAAATTACCCCGTTGGAAATGTTTTGAATACGGGAACTGTGCATAAAATCAAGCTAAACCTTTTTTTCAACTGAGGAAGGCCAGAAGTATAATCTAAGCAGTGCCTTTTGGTGTATTTAAGAAATTTTTGAAGAGTGCTTTGGAACAAACTCTTCACATTTGGCAAAAAGTTTTATTCTGCAGAGGATACTGTTTTTATTACAGATTTTCTCGGCTTAAAATTAGTCTTAAACCGGCTCTACTCGAAGAAAATAAAATAAAAATAAAAATAAATACTTAGAATTATACAAGAATATATAAAAAACAAAAATAAAAAAAAAATTCCTCTCTTCACTCACTTCACGAAAAATGCCACAAAAAATCCAAAGAGAACATAAAATATTCGACAGGCAGTATTTCTCATACTAAAACACTTTCGCTACACACTCATGCTACATGCATGCATACGACATTACCTACGAGTTTAAGTATTTACTTGACTGCTGTGAGTCCTTTTATATGTTCTTCAATAGCGAGGCGCGGCGTTGCCATTTAACACCCAATAAATTGCAATTCGGCAAGCGACATGCCATCGCAATGCATGCGGCAACTTCTTATACGTACGTGCCAAACACACACACACACAAATACACTTCTGCATTGTAATGTCTTTTGTGTACTTATGTGTATGTTTGCTGGCGTGTTGTACAAATTGAAAATTAATTTTGAAGTATTTCCCCAAAGTCAGCTGGCTTCTTTTATTGGCCTCTCCACGGCACTTAAGTGCAACTACTTTGCTATTTTCTGCTTTCTCCAATTTCACTCATTGCTTTATTGTTAAGAGAAGCAGAAAAAAGGAAAACTGAAACCTTAATTCATTTTCTTTAATTTTGTGCAAATTCAGCAAGCACTGTTTACATGTAACACGCCTTGCCGCTGACTATTG